>SJYC01103224.1:0-25816 GCA_006408675.1 Madoqua kirkii
CTGACTCAATGAAGGTGGGTTTGTGTGAACTCTGGGAGTTGTTGATGGACAGGGAGGCCTGGCGTGCTGCAATTCATGAGGTCGCAAAGAGTTGGACACGACTGAGCGACTGAACTGAACTGAACTGAAGCTGTCTTCATCTTCTTTCACTGTTTGGCTTTTGTCAACAGTAGGAAACGTAACCACTTGAACCTCTACTGTTTTTAAGACTTATGACTTTCATCAACATCAACAAAATTGTCCTTTTTCTGGAGTAATAGCTTGAAAAAGTTCAGGCAAAAACTCAAAACAATATGGCCAACTATCTGCTTCTGGACTAATCAAAAGCAATGCATTCTTACCAGGCTAGTTGGATTTTGAATTAAGGGGCTCCAGTTCTCATGTATTAAGGATCTTTTCCCAGACTCAGGAGCACTTGAGGGTCCACTTATTTGAATTAGACCTTATTACAGACAAGAGGAAATTAACGTGTGTCTTAAACCACCACAATAGATCTGCGATATTTTTCTGATGTTTCACAGACTTGGATCAAAATTACATCGGCACTAGTAGTCACAAACCAACATTTCTCTTGCTTTGTTATTATCTGTAGTTTAGAAGTACCTATCATCTTAAAATATAACCTAATATTTCTCTGAAATACCAAAATCTAACTCAATTGCATCCCATGAGCCAGTTTTTCTTAGTCAGTACTCAAATAAAATCCAGTGTCTTCTTTTACTGCTCAAATTCTGTCTGACGATATCACATTTTTATGAGAATATTCAAAGAAGTAGTTATGCCGTTGTTGCCTGTCAAAGGTCTTCCACTGAAATAACCACTGCTGCTGAAGTCCTTTTCCAGTACTACTGAGGTTTTCCATACTGTACGCAAAGAGTGCAGTGTGACTCCAAGACACCACATCTTCCTTCTTAAGCCAAGCTGCTTGCACCAAAAGTGGTGAAAACAGTTATTTTCAATCTCTAATGTGACAGAGACAAGAATTAGTAGAGCATAATCAGAGCTTTATGCTTGGTCTTAGGCAGAGAAAGAGACAAAGTAAGTAAGACAAGTATTGGGGAGGTAAGTGTAGACCAGCAGAACCAATTAGCCTAGGTCCTTTCTTGACAAGAGCAGAACAGTTTTCCTTTTTCCCAGGATAAAATGGAAGAATAACTTGCTAAACATAATGTGAATATTTGTAATTAAGAACAACTGAGACTGTTGGTATAGAATTTGGAAAACCAGAGTGAAGTCACCATAATTTTGGCATTTGCCTAGATGAAGAGAGATGTCCAGACCCAGCTGCCACTGCCGCTGACTCATTAAAATGAAGCTATACAGCGCATCTGATCTGTGTATAGATCTCACCCAGCCCTCCCCATTCAAAGGATGCATCTACTGGACGAAAACAAAGGCAAAAACTAATGGGGCTAGAAAACCTGCAATAACTGGCTACACTAAAAAATCTGTAACTTTACCTATAAATATAATTGAACATATAAAACCATTGACATCTAAGAAAAAGCAACAGCAGTAAAAGTAGGAACTGAATAGTAAAGATATTAGAGAAGGAGTAGATTTAGAGAATAAAAGTGAATTTAATTATAAGTAAAGAAATGCTAGGGGAAAAATCCTCAATTAAGGCAACCACAGAACTATGGAATTTTTCAGAATATGGAGTGAATACTGAAAGAGGTGATATGTGAGTAACATTTTAAGAGAAAGGGAGATTAACTCAAGAACTGCAACATGAGTTTCTCTTAAAGCAGTTGAGAAAAAAATAGAAGATAATAACAATATGAGTATCTAAAAAGTTCTTAATCTCTCAAGAAGCTATTAGTTTTCAGGTTGAAAGGCCCCGAAGAGTACCATACCAGCATGAGAAAAATGATTTAACACTCATAAACATTATTGTGGAAGTTTGAAACAAGGATAAAGATAATACCAGTAAATAGTGATAGAAATAATCATAATAAGGTTATGGATAATAGAATAATTTATCAACATAATTTTAATCTGAAAATTAAATGTTAGGAGAAAATTGTTATAGATTTATATTACATGATAAAATGGTTTTAACACTATGTTTTTATATACACTGAAAATATTAATCAAGAGTAAATTTTAAATACCATGAAGAGTACCATACCAGCATGAGAAAAATGATTTAACACTCATAAACATTATTGTGGAAGTTTGAAACAAGGATAAAGATAATACCAGTAAATAGTGATAGAAATAATCATAATAAGGTTATGGATAATAGAATAATTTATCAACATAATTTTAATCTGAAAATTAAATGTTAGGAGAAAATTGTTATAGATTTATGTTACATGATAAAATGGTTTTAACACTATGTTTTTATATACACTGAAAATATTAATCAAGAGTAAATTTTAAATACCAATAAATAGTGATAGAAATAAGAAAGAGAGTCCAGAAAAATATCTACTTCTGCTTTATTGGCTACACTAAAGCCTTTGACTGTGTGGATCACAACAAACTATGGAAAATTCTTAAAGAGATGGGAACACTAGACTACCTTACCTGCCTCCTGAGAAACCTGTATGCAGGTCAAGAAGCAGTTAGAACCAGACATGGAACAAAAGGAGTAGGCCAAGGCTGTATATTGTCACCCTGCTTATTTAACTTATATGCAGAGTACATCATGTGAAATGCCAGGCTGGATAAAGCACAAGCCAGAATCAAAACTGCTGGAAAATATCAATAACCTCAGATATGCCGATGATACCACTCTAAGGGCAGAAGTGAAGAGAAACTAAAGAACCTCTTGACGAAAGTGAGAGGAGTAAAAAAGCTGGCTTAAAACTCAACATTCGAAAAACGAAGATCATAGCATCCAGTCCCATTACTTCATGGAAAGTAAATGGGGAAACATTGGAACAGTGATAGACTTCAGAATCAAAACTGCTGGAAAATATCAATAACCTCAGATATGCCGATGATACCACTCTAAGGGCAGAAGTGAAGAGAAACTAAAGAACCTCTTGACGAAAGTGAGAGGAGTAAAAAAGCTGGCTTAAAACTCAACATTCGAAAAACGAAGATCATAGCATCCAGTCCCATTACTTCATGGAAAGTAAATGGGGAAACATTGGAACAGTGATAGACTTTATTTTCTTGGGCTCTTAAATCACTGCAGATGGTGACTGCAGCCATGAAATTAAAAGATGCTTACTCCTTGGAAGAAAAGCTATGACAAACCTAGACAACTTATTAAAAAGCAGAGACATTATTTGCTGACAAATATCCATCTAGTCAAAGCTACGGTTTTTCTAGTAGTCATGTATGGATGTGAAAGTTTGACCATAAAGAAAGTTGAGCACCAAAGAATTTATAGTTTTGAACAGTGGTGTTGGAGAAGATTCTTGAGAGTTCCTTGGAATGCAAGGAGACCAAACCAGTCAATCCTAAAGGCAATTAGTCCTGAATATCCATTAGGAGGACTGATGCTGAAACTAAATCTCCAATACTTTTACCACCTGATGCAAAAAACTAACTCACTGGAAAGGCCCTGATGCTGGGAGCAATTGAAGACAGGAGGAGAAGGGGACAACAGAGGATGAGATGGTCAGACGGCATCACCGGCTCAGTGGAAATGAGCTTGAGTAAGCTCCGGGAGTTGGTGATGGACAGGGAAGCCTGGCGTGCTGCAGTCCATAGTGTCGCAAATAGTCAGACATGCGGTCATGTCTGAACTGAACTGAACTGAACTGAAATTTTAAATTAACATATTTTCTGAAATACAAGTCTAAGAAATCCATAAGTTCAAGAAAACCATAATCAAAAAGTAAATATTTATTTTAGACATCATCAAACCAATCTTAAAATTGATATGGAAAGGCAAAGTTTACTACATGGTGTTGAAGTTTACTACAAAGATAGTTGTTTAGTCACTAAGTCATGGCCAGCTCTTGCTACCCTATGGACTGTGGCCTATCAGGCTCCTCTGTCCATGGGTTTTCCCAGGCAAGAATACTGGAGTACTAGCCATTTCTTTCTCCAAGGGATCTTCCTCACCCAGGAATCAAACCTGCAATCTCCTGTATTGTCAAGCAGATTCTTGACCACTGAGCCACCAGGGAAGCCCACAAGAAAACATGATATTGGCCTAAG
This sequence comes from Madoqua kirkii, assembly GCA_006408675.1. Taxonomy (NCBI): domain Eukaryota; kingdom Metazoa; phylum Chordata; class Mammalia; order Artiodactyla; family Bovidae; genus Madoqua; species Madoqua kirkii. The sequence continues at coordinate 4,123 of SJYC01103224.1, forward strand.
TATGGACAAGTAGATCAATGGCACAGAGCAGAACATCCGGAATCAATACATATAGGGTCAAGATCTTTGCAAAAGGTGTTAGCAGAAATGTAAAGTGGTCCAACCACTTTGGAAAATAGGAAAATTTTAGTTGTTGTTGTTTTAAAGAAATTAAATATAAAACCACTATTCAGCTCAGTTCAGTCACTCAGTCATGTCTGACTCTTTGTGACCCCATGAACCACAGCATGCCAGGCCTCCTTGTCCATCACCAACTTCCGGAATTCACTCAAACTAACATCCATCGAGTCGGTGATGCCATCCAGCCATCTCATCCTCTTATAGCACCCCTTAATTCCACACATTAAGTATTTACTCAAAAATATAAAAGCATATAATCTTAGGAGAACTTGTAAGTGATTGGCTTTGAAAACTTCATTGATAATATCAGAGTAAAACACAAGAAGCAATCAAATGTACAAGAGATAAATAAATGAAGGTGGTCTATCTGTATATAGGAGACCTGCTCAGGAAGAAAAAGGAAGAAAACCTAGAATGATGATGTTGATTGAAACAAGTCAGATTTTTTTTTTAATTACAAACTATATAATTCTATTCATTCAACATTCTAGAAAATGCAAATGAATGCTTATGACATAGAACAGACCAGTGTCGCCAGAGAGGTAGGTTGAAGAGGGGAAGGGTGGGGAGAGGTGAGGTTAGGGGCTTAATACAAAATGAAAGGGCAGAAGAACACTTTGGGTAGTGGGAGACAGGCTCATTTTCTTCACTGTGGGGATGACTTCACAAGTATTACCTATGCTAAAACCTATTATACACTTTAAATATGTGCAGTTTATAAAAGTTGTGTATTAAAAAAGCTTTATATTCCAAACATCAGCAAGGCTTTGGAGAAAGCAGAGCTCTTTTCTATTGCTGGTAGGAGTGTAAAATGATTTGAAAATAAGAGACCATTGTTATTTATGGTATGTGATGGTGATGCAACTAGAAAAAAAAAAAAAACAGGCTACGTTTCTTTTATTTTCTTTTTATGGTATCTTACATGTAAGGAAGAAGGAAGACAAGAATGTTACCAGCACTGCAACTGGCAGCAGAGAAGGTTTAGCCCTGTATGATCTTAAAAAGTATCCCACACGTGGCTACTGAGCACCTAAAATGAGGGTAGTCCAACTTGAGATGTGCCATGAGTATAAAATACACACTGGATATTAAAGGCTTAATATGGAAAAAAGAATGTAAAATATTTCATTCATAATGTTTATATTGATGACATGTTAAAATAATATTTTTGATCATTTAAAACTAAAAAAAAAGACAAAGTATCTTTTCTAGCATGTTGTTATTGAAAAATACAACTGAATTTCCATAAAGGCAAAGACTAAGAAGACTTCAGCATTCTTGCAGGAGTAGTCTTGTAAAAGATTTTTACAGGGAAAGAGAGACAGAAATAAAGAATGAGAAAGGCAGGGAGGGAATGGAGGAAAAGGCTATTAAGGCTGGAGGTGGCAGGGGTAGGGAGCAGAGAAAAGGCATAAGAAAATAAGAATAGTATCAAGGGATTAAGAGAAATGGGTCACCTGCCATTATATTAACACCCACTCAACACTGATCTCCCCCTCTGGAAACATCCTTACGGCATATTTAACCTGCTCAGAGTTCTACCATTCTCCAGGCTTGATTCTGCTTTATTCCTACATACTTTAACTAAATTGTAACCTTTATTTAAAGGTAGTTTTCAGACTTGTAGGACAGAAACGCCTTGCAATATTCCCTGGGATGATACCACAAGGTCAATTTACACATGCATCCTAGAGGCAGATGTGGTTTGAAACATCCCAGGGAAATTCAGAATCACAGGGAAATCAGCAAGGTTGGACTCCCACGCCAACAAGAGAAAGATGCAGTCATGAATAAAGGGAAGTTTGAAGCGTTTTTTCCTCTTTTCATCTCCTCCCCTCCAGTTTCAGAAAACTGAAACATCTCTATCTGGTCGTTTATGCTGCCTGCGGAGCTCTAATGACTACTCTGCTAAGAAGCCTAGTGAGCTGGAGGTAAAAATAATGACTATCGGGCAAAAGATGTCATCCCGAAGGTCAGAGATCGAAACTTGCAAGGCTTCGGCATCTGAATGAAATGCCATCCCTGTGCAGCTACTGTGCTGGATTCAGTCTGGCACCAAAGTAATTTGTCTCTAGGCAGCCTCTGGTGAAGTAGAGAAACTCACATCACAGCACTTGTAACTGAGATGGGTTCACAGGGTGAGTGATCAAATTGCAGTTATAAACTACCCATGAGTTCACAGATCTTGAAATCAAAAGTCTAGATCATGAATGCCAGGTCCATTCTATTTGTTCGGGTTTTACAAACTGAAAAACAAACTGTGTAGTATTTTAATATATTCCTTTCCAGGTTCATATATACCATTATCAAAATAGCAAAGTTTATAACCCTTAGAAGTCTTCAAACAAATCTAAGTGAAGAAACACACAGCAGAGGAATCAATATGAGTGAGTTTTGTACCCAAAATGCCTTATGGATTTTGACAGTCTTTTTCATTCAGTTTATTGAAGATTATTATAAAATAGGCCTCTTAATTCAGTTAGGTCTCTTAGTGGTTCTCTTAATCCAAGTTATTTTGGATGAGAATTTACAAATTTGTTGTTATGCTAGATTGACCACTAGTTTATGGCATCTTATCCCTGGTGCTCAGATGGTAAAGAATCCACCAGCAATGCAGAAGACCTGGGTTTGATCCCTGGGTCAGGAAGATACCCTAGAAAAGGAAATAGCAACCCACTCCAGTATTCTTGCCTGGCAAATTCCATGGACAGAGGAGATGACAGGCTACAGTCCATGGTGTTGCAAAGAGTTGGACACAACTGAATGACTAACACTTTAATAACACATTTCAGTTCTCCTTTAAGATGTCAGGACATTAATCTCTCAGGGGCAAAAAGATTCGGCAACATATTGTTTGTCTCCTTAGGTCACAGAAGTAATCGTTTTTTCATCTACTCTTTGGCCTCTAGAAGTTGATGGAGGCAGGGTGCATATACAGAGATTTTTTTTTTTTTTTTCGTTTGAATCTGTTACAAATGTAGCAGTGAGTGGACCAGCCTAAAGAAGAACAGTAACAGGAAAAAAGCATTGACTAATCATTGAGGAGGAGAGACACCTTTTAACACCTTTTCTAAGTAATGTTAGAAAAGACAGAGAGAGAAATAATCTGTGAGTATGTAAGGATCTGATAATTGTTTTCTGTCAAAATGGATGTATAGGTCTTGATTTGAGTGATTAAAAAGCATTACATGTTCCTTGTAAAATCTGAAGTGAAATTATTTGGAAATGCATCAAAGTTTAATAAGAGTGTATTTTAGTAAATATCTATCAAGTGTGTACCATGCCCTATATATTACTAAGTGCTACATATACATTAATAGCTAATATTACCAGTAATTGTTGGATTCACTGATACATGAGAAAATTAAGATTTATAAAACCTAAGACTAAATAACCTACCAAAGTCTCTTCTGCTGTGATTGATGAGCCAAGCTGTTTAACTCTATGACTCTATCCCTATACACAACCCATTTTTGTTTCCTTTAGCAGTGATTTTAAGTTAATCACAATAACTCCCCTAGAGACAACTGCAACTATTGTAAAGGCTGTTATATGGAATATCATTTTGTATTTTTACATTTATGCATTGTTATAAATTGACATGTTAATGTAGACAAATAGGAATCTCTTTAAATTCTAGATGAAATATATTTTATTCAATTTGATAAGTTGGTGAATAATTGCTTTACAGTGTTGTGTCAGCTTCTGCTGTACAGCATGAATCAGCTATGCGTATACATATATCCCCTCCCTCTCAAGCCTCCCTCTCACCCTACCTTCATCCCACCCTTCCAGGTCCTCATAGAGTCCAGAGCTGAGCTCTCTGTGTTAAATAGCACTTTCCTATTAGCTATCTGTTTCATACAAGGTAGTGTATATATGTTAATGCTAGTCTCATTAAATAAAATATCAGAGACAGTGATTTATTTCCATTTCCATACATGTTGTCAACATCCATCATTTTCTGACTGCATAATCTTAAACTGCTGCTGCTGCTAATTTGCTTCAGTCATGTCTGACTCTGTGTGATCCCATGGATGGTAGCCCACCAGGGCCCCCGTCCCTGGGATTCTCCAGGCAAGAGTGCTGGAGTGGGATGCCACTGCCTTCTCCAATTTTAAACTACCCTGAGGCAAGAATATAGGAGTGGGTAGCTTATCTCTTCTCCAGTGGATCTTCCCAACCCAGGAATCAACTTGGTTTCCTGCATTGCAGGCAGATTCTTTACCAACTGAGCTATGAGGGAAGTCCTCAAATTAATCTGTAAGAATGGAAAAGGAGTTAGGGAGAGGAACCATATACTAACATAGAGTAAAATATTTTTTTTTAATGTTTAAAGGTATTGTCTCTACACAAAGATGTATCACTGAGCATTGAGGTTATAGCAATGAGTGAAATATGCACATTCACTACTCCTATGGAGATGATGGTCTATTGGGGAAGACTGAGAATAATTTCTAATAAATAAATAAATGCAGGCATATTTAATTAAAGTTATCTTAAGTACCAAAAAAGAGAGATGAGTATTATGAGATAATAGGGCCATCTGGGAAATTTCCATGGAGAAATTTCACCCAAACTGGAAACCAAAAAAAGAAAAGAAGGATTGCAAAAGGCCTAAGAAGAGAGAGAAACAGGTGGAAATAATAGCACTGGTCCACAGTGAGCATAGTGTGTCCATGGAAAGGAATAAGGGCATGGTATGAGTCTGAGGAGAAGGGGACAATAGAGGATGAGATGGTTGGATGGCATCACCGACACAATGGACATGGGTCTGGGTGAACTCCAGGAGTTGGTGATGGACAAGGAGGCCTGGCATGCTGTGATTCATGAGGTCACAAAGAGCCGGACACAAGTGAGTGACTGAACTGAACTGAACTGAACTGAACTGATGAGTTTGAAGTTGGCAGGGTAAATAATTTAAGGTATGGGATCCACAATAGTTGCCTAGTTTCTATGCAAATCAAGGGAAGTCAAATTAAGAGACTAAACTAAGTAATGTCATGATCTGATTGCAATCAAAAATTACCTCTCTGCATGTAGAAGGCAAGAAAAGAAGTAGGAAGGCTGGTTAAGTGATTCATGCCTGTGCAGTAAGGAAATTCTGTGACTATAGTAGAGCATGAGATGGCCTGAGCTAGGGAGAAATACAAGAATTTGAAGCATGTTTAAGAGGATGCAACGGGGGATTCTCTGGTGGCTCAGATGGTAAAGAATCTGCCTGCAATGCAGGAGAGCTGGGTTCCATCACTGGGTTGGGAAGATCTCCTAGAGAAGGGAATGACAAACCACCCCATAATTTTTGCCTGGAGAATTCCATGGACAGACCAATGTGTGACAAGGCGCTGTGTATGACTGAGTGACTAATACCTGGTGACACAAATGCACTTTGTAACTGAAAAATGGCGGGAAAGAGAGTTACTGGATCTAGGTTTAAGGTTTTAGGAAGGAGCCAATAAATTGATGTTGCTGCTATTGCTACTGCTAAATCACTTCAGTCATGTCCGACTCTGTACGACCCCACTGACGCAGCTCACCAGGCTCCCCCATCCCCAGGATTCTCCAGGCAAAAACACTGGATTGGGTTGGCATTTCCTTCTCCAATGCGTGAAAGTGAAAGTGAAATTGATACTAGTATCAGATTAATAAAAGTTTATGAGAGAGGAACAGATTTAAATAAGAAGGGGAATGGGAAGTATTAAGTGAGAGAGGTGTAGAAATAGTATCGAATTTGCTTATATGTATTTTGTTAGATAAGATCCTGGAAATTTTAGCAGATAATGTTCAAATTTTATTACATGCTAAACAATTATCCTTTAAAAGCATTGTAGCTATGAAACCAATCTCAGTATATGGACCACCTATTTCATCATATCCTCAATATCATTGATGTCATAATCTTTGATTTTTTCAATTCTGCTTATCTAGTAGAGTAAATTTCATATCTTGTTTTTATTTTCTTGCATTTGTTTTTTTGATGACTTGAGGAGTCTCATGATTGTTGGCCATTTGTGCATATATCTTATTTTTGCGAAGTTCATGATGGTGTATTGATTTTCTTAGTGTGTTAATTAATCCTTGCCTTAACCTTGGCAGGAGAGTGTAATGTAGCCATTAGGCCACACACTTTGGAGCTGCACTGCCTTGGTTCAAATCCTGGCTCCACCATTCAGTAAAATATGATCCTTGGCATATTCTAAAAATCTTTGTGCCTCAATATTTCAGGATTTAAAATGGAGATAATAACAATCTAAAGTCATTGTGATAATTGAGTTATTTTGCCATCCACTTAGAACAGTGGCTGGCAGAGTAAACTGTATAAACTGTACTGCAATCTCATTAGTCCAACACCTCTTCTACTTATTTTTCCAGTTCTAATTTAATGTCATACTTTTTATCATGGGTTTACAAAGATGCCCAAACCCACACAAGATGTGAGACTAAGCTCTAGTTGTGTCAGTCCCATGGGCCTATACAGGGTCCTTTACTTTCATTATCATATCATTCATCCAGCTTTTTTGTAATTGCTCATTTAAGTCTCTATCTCAACCATGATGTTTGGGACAAGGGAACGACTATAATAGTAGACTCATCACCTAGTTAAAACCTGTGAAATGAATGAGCAGATGGTGTACTGTTAAACTTTACTGCTCTTCTTGAAGCTGTTCTCTCTTAAATGCTTTTATCTGTCAGTTTCCATACTTGGCCTTAGGAAACACACAAGACTACTTAAAACTGCGTGCTATCACATAGCACAGATTCCTTTATATGTTTTTTTCTCTTATTCTTGGAATGTAGAATGGTTTCTTGGGTCAGAAATCTACTTGATAAACTGAATGAAGCTGTTATATCCAAAGACTTGCTGCACCACAAAGGAACACACAAATATGCACGTTTTACATACAGTTGGGGTAATGAAAAAAACCCTCTAGGATACATTCATAAAGCAGTTAAATTCTGTAGTCACTTCTAGTATGACATCTTTGTTCAGGCCTACCTTCACTTCTTTCTCTACTCTACCCACAAGAACAGTAAGATTTTCAGGTTTGCCAACTATCTCTTCCATTTTTTTTCCATTTTAACAGTCTGTGGTTCTTTAGAATGTTTTCTCTGCACTGCCACATTAATTTAATACCAATTAATTGTACTAGGTAGCTCTGTTTTTAATGTCACATGCTACTTTTTAAAGAACATTTAAAATACTATTTTAGTCAGGAAATTGTTCGAAACTGTCCCAAATATAGCTCTCTCTATTTAAAGCAAAATAATCTGATGTGCATTAGTATTTAAGACATTCCATCCATATTCACAGCCTATGGCTTTCAGTCATTCATTAGACAAACATGCATAAATGTTGTCTTTGTTTTCAAATTTCCCAATACAAGCAATTCTTTTAAATTACCTGCTGAGATGAAACTCAGTTTTGTACTGATATTATACTCACTGTGAAGCCTTCCAGCAGAGACGGCAGATTTGCTTTCACATTTTATTCTGAAGCTATACTACCTGAAGTATAATTGTTGACTCACACTGGAAGAACTATGCTTTCAAACTGTGGTGCTGGAGGAGACTCTTGAGGGAGAGGGAGAGGGTGGGATGATCTGGGAGAATGGCAATGAAACATGTATACAATCATATAAGAAATGAAGCGCCAGTCTATGTTCAATACAGGATACAGGATACTTGGGGCTGGTGTAAGGGATGATCCAGGGAGATGGGGGGGGAAGGGAGGTGGGAGGGGTCTCCAGCATGGGGAGATCGTGTACACCTGTGGCTGATTCATGTCAATGTATGGCAAAACCAATACAGTACTGTAAAATAGAATAAAGTATTAAATAAAAATTAAAAATTAAAAAAAATAAAATAAAAGCTGACTTTCAAAAAAAAAAAAAAAAGAAAGAAAAGAAAAGTCCCTTCAACAGCAAGGAGATCAAGCCAGTCAATCCTAAAGAAGATCAGTCCTGAATATTCATTGGAAGGATAGATGCTAAAGCTGAAGTTCCAACACTTTGGCCACCTGATGCAAAGAGCTAACTCACTGGAAAAGACCCTGATACAGGGAAAGATTGAAGGCAAGAAGACAAGGGGATGAGAGAAATGAGATGGTTGGATGGCATCACTGACTTGATGGATGTGAGTTTGAACAAACTCCAGGAGATAGTGAAGGACAGGGAAGCCTGCATGCTGCAGTCCATGGGGTCACAAAGAGTCAGGCATGACTTAGTGACTGAACAACAACTGGAAGGATGAAAAGATAATCTATTTTCCCAATCTTGTTTCCAATATATTTTTAAGCACCATTCACAAGAGCTCATGATTGTCTCTAAATTCATTTACCTAAACCATAGCAACCCACTCCAATATTCTTGCCCGGAGAATAGATGGAGGAACCTGGCAGGCTACTGTCCATGGGGTCACAAAGAGTTTTACATGACTGTGTGACTAACACGAACTATCTATCATCCTTCTTGACTTCATCTGCTGACTATCATGATTCTTAAGTATTTTTTTTTCCTTACATTGACATCAATACAAGACTTTGATACCCAGTCCTCATGAACTCAACTCTCCAGAAACTCATGGTTTGCTCTGGGTCAACAGAAAGTAAATGAATATCAAAGTAGATAAATTTCTGGAATGCTATGCATGAAGTGCAAGGGTAATGCATAAAAAGGGAAATAACACCTGAGTTTTAAAAGAAGTGGAACTTAGGAGAGTGAATTAAGGTGATAAAAATAATAGCATAAGCAACAGTATGGTGTTTACAGAAACCTTCCAAATCATCAAGTACATGACTGGGAATGGTAATGGCTGAGGCCAGATAGAAGACCATAGGAATGTTACGAATCTCAACCAGAGGCTCTGACTGTACTTTACGGCACAGCAATTCTTTTAAAAGTTTTAAGGACAGAATGCATTTAAACAAACATAATATGGAATCAGTTTAACTTGAGGGAAAGTTTAAAACTGAAAAGAAGGATATTAAGCAGCAGAAAAATTAATATGCTGGATGAAATATTGGAAGAATCTCAATTAAGATAGCAGTGATAAGAAGATAATCTAGAGAAGTTTAGGAATTTCATTAGACTGACTTTTATGACTGGCTAGGAGTAAATGGTTTGAAATAAAAAATAATTTAGAATCACTCAAATATTTCTGCCTGGGGTGACTGAGTAGAGTACATCATTATTAACTGAGTATAGAAATATAAGATTCACAGATTTTAGGGGGAATATATGTTGAGGGATTTGCTTATGATCTGTATTCACGTCAAGAAGCAACAGTTGAAACAATACAAAGAACAACTGACTGGTTCAAAATTGGAAAAGGTGTACAATGCTGTAGACTGTCACCCTGCTTATTTAACATATATACAGGGTACATCATGTGAAATGGTGGGATGGATGAATCACAAACTGGAATCAAAATTCCTGGCAGAAAAGTCTACAACTTCAGATATGCAGATGATACCACTCTTATGGCAAAAAGTGAAGAGGAATAAAAAAGCCTCTTGATAAGGGTAAAAGAAGAGAGTGAAAGAGCTGGCTTGAAACTCAATATGAAAAAAAAAAATATGTTATCTTGTCCCATCACTTCATGGCAAATAGATGATAAAAAGTGAAAATAGTGACAGATTTTCTTTTCTTGGGCTCCCAAATCACTGTGGACAGTGGCTGCAGCCATGAAATTAAAAGACACTTGCTCCTTGGAAGGAAAGCTATAGCAAACCTAGACAGTATATGAAAAAGCAAAGACATCACTTTGCCAACAAAGGTCTGTCTGGATATTCAAAGCTATGGTTTTTCCAGTAGTCATGTACAGATGTGAGAGCTGGACCATAAAGAAGGCTGAGCACTAAAGAACAGATGCTTTCAATCTGTGGTGCTGGAAAATACCTTGGAGAGTTCCTTGGACATGGAAGGAGATCAAACTAGTCAATCTTAACGGAAATCAACTCTGAATACAATGAACATTATACTGTAAGGACTGATGCTGAAGCTGAAGCTCCAATCATTTGGCCAGTTGATACAAAGAACCGATTTACTCTGATGCTGGATGCTAGACTCTCATGCTGGAAAAGATTGAAGGCAAAAGGAGAAGGGGGTGGCAGAGAATGAGACAGCACCACCGACTCAATGGACATGCATTTGAGCAAACTCTGGGGTATAGTGGAGGACAGAGGAGACTGGTGTGCTACAGTTCATGGGGTTGCAAAGAGTCATACATAACTTAGCAACTGAACAAAGATGGCAGTCCAAACAGACATATCTTGTAGCTACTGGAATATTTAAGTGTAAAGGGTACAGAGCTGAATCGTGATGTAAGGAAACTACAGCGTCAGTTAGAGCCAAGAACAATAAGTAACCTAGGAAGAATTTAAGAAAAAGGAAAATATATTAGCTAGAGTTTTTGATTGCACAGACTAAAAAAATTATGTTGGTTGCCATAAGTAAAACATGGCGACAGAACTGAAATTGGCATTGGAGAAAAAGTGGCTAGTAATCATAGGTACATTAGAACTTTCAAGAGTTTATTTTAACAAACACGGGTTTTAATGCGTAGTACCAAACTGAAACTGTTAGAGATGTTCCTCAGACAGCTAGAGGAAAGGTTATTACAGGGCAGACACAGAAGCAAAGTAAAAAAAACTCTTTGATTGGCTATCGCTTAAATAATTGCCTTCTTTGGGAAAGCCTAACAGGCTTTTTGCAGTTAGTTATTCTTTGGCCACCTCATGTGAAGAGCTGACTCATTGGAAAAGACTCTGATGCTGGGAGGGATTGGGGACAGGAGGAGAAAGGGACAACAGAGGATGAGATGGCTGGATGGCATCACTGACTCGATGGACTCCGGGAGTTGGCGATGGACAGGGAGGTCTGGCGTGCTGCAATTCATGGCATCGCATAGAGTCGGACACGACTGAGCGACTAAACTGAACTGAACTAATTCTCAAATTTCATTTTCTTGGATAGGAGACAGGAAGTTACTCTAACTTAGGTTTTGGTTTGCTTACTTCAGCTATCAGGGCATTGAGCCACCTCAGTCAAATAGCTTCCTGTTTAATTACTTTAATTGAAGGCAATGGCACCCCACTCTAAGTACTCTTGCCTGGAAAATCTCATGGAAGGAGGAGCCTGGTACGATGCAGTCCATGGGGTTGCAAGGAGTTAGACACAACTCAGCGACTTCACTTTCACTTTTCACTTTCATGTATTGGAGAAGGAAATGGCAACCCACTCCAGTGTTCTTGCCTGGAGAATCCCAGGGACAGGGGAGCCTGGGTGGGCTGCGTAGTCCAGTCCACGACTGAAGCAACTTAGCAGCAGCATACTAATAATCCATTTGATTTGGAAATTCTCAGTCTGGTTAAAGTCTGAGACATCAGAAACATCTGTCTAGATCATGGGTCTATTCCCTTATGCCCTTGTTATCAGCGAATGGATGATGGACTTGGCCTTGCCAACTTTTGCCTCTTCCAACAAAAGCATTTTACCTAAAGGGACCAAAGCAGTGTGAAGAGGAAAAGGAGGCAGAGGCAGGGATAAGAAAGAAAGGAAGGAAGGAAGGAAGGAAAGAGAGAAGAAATAAGGGAGGGAGGGAAAAGGAATCAAAATAAAAGAACAAAAAGAGAGGGAAAGAGAAAAAGGATGAAAAAATTATTAATACAAAGAGCTATAATAGAAACAAGTAGTGAATTTTGTCTTGGAAGTAATAAAATTTAAAATTTTAGAATACAAGGGACACACATACCATACATGCACATATGGTTCAAGAAGACAGATAACCAAAATAGATTTAAAATTTTCAACTAAACTGTAATTTGTAACATATAGATTTTCATTTAATATTTAATATAACAAAGCTAATTTTGTTCTCTTAACAAAAGAACTCCACTTTCAAAATTCTCATATCTTTTAAAACATGATACTTTAGGAATTTTTATTTGAAATCATCAATGAAAATATTTGTCATTATTTCCCTCCTGCTATTTTGCCAAATTTCAAACTTGACATGCAAAGCCTTCAGCTATAAGATGTGGTTTTCTGGAAGTATGAAAGTACAGAAAGCTGAAAATTAGCAGCCCTACAATTTAAAAATCTATATATAATTTCAAATGTTTGTGTACTATATTTAATTGTCCTAATAACTTTCTTTGGCTCACATTTCTAAGAACCATAATCTTATAAGATCTGCAGTTTACTAAATGATAAAATCCCAAGATTTAGAGCTATATATTTTATAATGCCAGATGTTCCAAGTCTTTAGCAGTGTGAAAAATGTGACAATATTTTGCTAGTCTGAAAATTATAATTATATTCAAATTAGAATGCAAGATTTCTGATAGTAAGAATACTATCTTTTAAACTGTGAGTTAAAGAGTTTACATCTTAACCCCCTTGTTTTCAAATTCTTTCTTAGTCTTGCATTTGTATCATATCTAACGTTCCATTTTCTCTGCTCTTCCTCAATTGTGTTTTTCCTACTTCATCTTATGAGAATAATTAATGGAAATCTTTAACTGTGAACAAAATTATATGTCAAAGTAAATGTCTAAATGAATAATTGTCTTTGAAAAGAAGAGGATAATGAAAAATATTAGGAAAATATTGAGGGAAATTAAAAATAAAAAATTATATTTTATTTATCCTGAAAAATAATTTCACACAGAAAAAATTTTAAGTACTGGATAAAATGTTTTTAAAAGAAATGTCAAATGTATGACTGATTTGGTAACAAAGTAAGGGAATCTTCAGGCCAGAGTGAGGAAAGGGATGTACTCCAGAGAAAAAACCAAGCAGCAGAGCTGGAGGCTGCCCTGAGGTTGTGGGTATCACCCAGCTGACAAGCAGCTTTGTTTCAGTGGACATGTGCAGGAAAGGAGACAGAGCCTCCGGCATGTGCATCAGGATCCCTGAGTACTGCAACTTTAGGATAAAATAAACCCTCTGTACAAAGAGAGATGGGAAAGAGAGTCATCTGTTTGGGCTATTTGCTATAGATGGAAATAATAAAAAGAAAAATAGAATTGTGATAAAAGTAAATCCCCTGATCCACACAAAACTCAATTATATCCACACTTGTATGATCTGTTGACTAAAACAAATAGACTGTCATATTTGTTTTATGCTGTACTTTTTGCTGTATACCTTCAGCAAAGATAGGTTTATTTGGCATCATCTGTGCATGTGAGGTGACATTAGTGCAAATTCGCACACAGCAAGGGAAAGAGAAAATTTTTATAGGGAAGAAAAGTTAGAAAAGAGAAATATGGTAAACAGAGAGTCCATGGGTTTTCATTGGCTGAGTTCCTTCCAGGAAAGAAGAGTCCTCTTGCTGGGTTCTAGTATTGTCACAGAGCTTGAGAGCACCCCCTTCTGGCCTTCCTACTCTACTCAAGATTTCTGTGTACTTTTTTTTTTTTTTTTTGCAGGTCCAAAAGTGAAATAATTATGACATAAACAGCAATTTCAATAGCGATTATACAAGCAAAATATATATTTTAAAATGTACTATCAATTCAATTGTTAACAATAATATATCAATAGCATTACCATAAAGATTATAAATAATTTCAGGCAAAGCATTCATCATAACTTGGGTTTAACACGTTATCTCAGGTATTAGGCAGCACTGTGTAGCAAAGTAAATAATGAGATGAAGAAGCAAAATAAAATAATTTAAAATAAAGCAAACATTTAAACTCTCAGAAGAGAGTAAAGAAGGATTTTTATGGCTTCAAATTACAAAGGGATTACATAAGACTCAAAAAGGTTAGTATACAAATTACCAATGTTCATCACAGTGTTTATAATAGCCAGGACATGGAAGCAACCTAGATGTCCATCAGCAGATGAATGGATAAGAAAGCTGTGATACATATACACAATGGAGTATTACTCGGCCATTAAAAAGAATACATTTGAATCGGTTCTAATGAAGTGGATGAAACTGGAGCCGATTATACAGAGTAAAGTAAGCCAGAAAGAAAAACACCAGTATACTATACTAATACATATATATAGAATTTAGAAAGATGGTAATGATAACCCTCTATAAGAGATAGCAAAAGAGACATAGATGTAAAGAACAGACTTTTGGACTCTGTGGGAGAGGGAGAGGGAGGGATGATTTGGGAGAATGGCATTGAAACATGTATACTATCATGTAAGAAATGAATCGCTAGTCTAAGTTTGATACAGGATACAGGATGCTTGAGGCTGGAGCACTGGGATGACCCAGAGAGATGATATGGGGAGGGAGGTGGGAGGGGGTTTCAGGGTGGGGAACTCATGTACACCTGTGGCAGATTCATGGCAATGTATGGCAAAACCAATACAATATTGTAAAGTGAAAATTAAAAAAAAAAGAAAACAAGAAGCTTGCAGACTACTACAAAAGAATCTAAGTATAAATATGTGATAATGCAAATATATGTTGCAAATGGTGGCACAGGTGGTAAAGAATCAATCTGCAATGTGGGAGACCTGGGTTTGATCCCTGAGTTGGGAAGATCCCCTGGAGAAAGGAATAGATACGCTCTCCAGTCTTCTGGCCTGGAGAATTCCATGGACAGAGTAGCCTGGGAGGCTATAGTCCTGCTGCTGCTGCTAAGTCGCTTCAGTCGTGTCCGACTCTGTGTGACCCCATAGATGGCAGCCCACCAGGCTCCCCTGTCCCTGGGATTCTCCAGGCAAGAACACTGGAGTGGGTTGCCATTTCCTTCTCCAATGTGTGAAAGTGAAAAGTGCAAGTGAAGTCTCTCAGTCATGTCTGACTCGTAGAGACCCCATGGATTACAGCCTACCAGGCTCCTCTGTCCATTTCCAGGCAAGAGTATTGGAGTGGGGTGCCATTGCCTTCTCTGAGGCTACAGTCCATGGGGTCACAATTTCAAATTATTTATGTAGACACTTGCCCCTCTAGTAGGGGAAATATATCCCATTCTCCTTGAGTGAAGGCTGGACTTTGTGACTTGTTTCTAAATGAGTGTGGAATGAAGTAAAAATTAACTTTTCAATGGAGACAATGGCTAAATACTATTTCTGCAAGTGATCAACATTAATATCACCAGTGATAAATAATATTGATATCATCTACCCACTGATATGATATCTTGAAAAGGACAACACTATGTTATTATTCCCCAAAGTCCATAATCCAAGACTAATCATGAGGAAAATATCAGGTAAATCCAAATTGAGAAATATTCCACAACATACCTGCCCAGTACTGCTCAGAGCTGTCAAGATCATCATTAAAAACAAACAAACAAACAAACAAACAAACAAACACTAAGAAACTCTAACAGATCTGAGAAGACTAAGTGGACATGATAGCAAAATAAAGTGTGGTATTTTGGCCTGAATTCTGAAATAAAGAAAGGACATTAGTGGAAAAACTAATGAAATTCTAATAAACTTATGGGTGTTTAGCTAATAGCAAGATATCAATATTTACTTAATAGTTATGAGAAACATAGCATAGTTATAAGCTTAGCAACAGGGAAACCTCTGGAGGGGTATGTATATCTTGGCAACTTGAATTTAAAGTTATTCATAAATTAAAAGTTTATTAAAAATAGAAGTTTTTGATCACATTCTGTTCTTTCTTACATTATAAGAAAGAAAATGCTACAAACCAGGAAAGATAGTTTAAACATTGTCAAGCCACAGTTCATTAGTAGACAAAACATTAAATTACTAACAATGATCATACTTTAACCAAAGTAAGAAAAAAATGGCTAAAAGATTTTGACAGCATTTTACAAGTAAAAAAATAATGTATATATATATATGGGAGCATATGAGGGAGTAAAATACTCCCTTATATAAATCATGGAGATTTATATGAAGATGCTCAAATTCATGAGTTATCAAAAGAATTAAAATAATTATACAAAATTTGGCCTTAGAGTGGTAAGCAATGTAAGAGTTGAGTAATAAAATGGGTTGACCGTGGTCTGGAGTCCCTTGAGTTTATATTCTCCTTATGAAAAAGTTTATTTGTAGAAAATAATCTGGCAGACAATTTGGCCTTTTCTTTAAATGGAGTATGTGCATACTTTCTTATGAAATAATTTCCTTCATAGGTATACAAATTCAATGAGTCACTATGAGTCATAATAAGATTTATCATAGCAGGTTAGTTTGTAAATGAAAAAAATTATAAATTATTAAATTTTCAGTGAAAAGTAGAATGGATACATCTGATTATTCATACCACTGAGCTCTCTGTAGGAACTGGACTGTGGCCACGTGTGTAAACAGAGGTGACTCCTACAATATTACATTGGTTTAGAAAAAGCAAGTAGTATAAGGATTAAGTGTAATACTATTCATTTAATAGGAAAAGACAACCAAATAAGTCTGTTTACAAAACTAGGGTGGAAAGAAAAGTAATATTAAATAGAATAGTCAGAAATAAGAATCGCTTGAGGGGTTCAGCATGGAATGTGATTTTTGAAGTTTCAAAGGTATCATGAATATTTTACATGTAAAACTATGTGGTGATATATAGCTATTTATTTATAATTTTTTCAATATCCTTTAATCATTTTCTATATTATGCATATATGGAGACTGCAATATCACAATAAGCAAAAGTAAGACCAGCAGGACAAGTGCTATACTTTAAAAATTCCATACAATTCAGAGACAGAGATATTTTTGCTCATTTTTTTAACATTTAAAAAATATTTTATATTATACCTGGCGGGCCACAGTCCATGGGGTCACAAAGACCCCACAGAGACACTAATTTTTTGTCTTACCATATCATTCATTATTTATTGTTTCCATCATATTCATTTATTACATTTTATCCATTTATTTCACTATGGACAATTTGGAGGACTCCAGCATTTAATAGTAGGAGAACAATGCTTCAACAATTATCTTTGTAACTGTCTCCTTAAGGATGATATTTTGGGTGCCAGGATATACCCTGATTTAATGTTCTCCCACCAGTAATTCATGAGGCTTTTAGTAATTGTATTATTTGTTTTTTTTTTCTTTTCCAAACTTTAAACATTTTCTTTTGTATTGGAGTATAGCCAATTAACAGTGCTGTAGTAGTTTCAGGTGAACAGCTAAGAGACTCAACCATACATATACCTGAATCCATTCTCCCCTAAACCCCCCTCCCATCCAGGCTGGCACATAACACTGAGCAGAGTTTCATGTGCTATGCAAAGGTCCTCACTAGTTATCATTTGAAATATAGCAGTGTGTACATGACCTTGCCAAAGTCCCTAAATATCCCCTCCTCCTTACCACCATAACTCCATTTTCTAAGTCTAATATTTTAAGAAAAACGTAAAAAGAATGAGAACACATTGCTTAACATTTGCCATTGCCTTCTCCAGGGAAAAATCAAAAATAGGAGTGGATAATTGGGAACTAACATATCAAGAAAGGATTCTTAGGTCAGTCTTTTATTCAAAAGCAGAAATGAATCATCTCATAGCAAATGCTGACAATGTCAGTGAAATTTTTATCTCTCATGGTGGTTGTTAAATTGGAAACAATCTCTTTCAAGTTTCCTGCTCAGTTTGGAAATAAAATCTTAAAAACACTTTGCAAAAGGAGGACATAGCAATAAAGAGGAATATGAAAGATTTTTAAAGTAAGTTGTAGAGAAACAGTCAATTAAAGGTTTAAGCTTTGGGACTCAAAGAATTTCAGGTGACTTACTCCTGGCAAGAGGAATAGTAATAATAATATATCTAGACCTGTATGCCACTGGCAGCCTTCCTTGGTGGCTCAGTTGGTAAAGAATCTGCTTACAATGCAGAAAAGCTCAGTTTGATACTTGGGTTAGGAGGATCCCCTGGAAAAGAGAATGGCAAACCGCTCCAGTATTCTTGCCTGGAGAATTCCATGGAGAGAGGAGCCTGACAGGCTAAGGCCCATGGGGTCCCAAAGAGTCAGAGGTGATTGAGCGACTGAGGACACACAGCACATATGTTGCTGGCAGCTACTCTAAGATCTGTTAATCTCAATCCGGTCTGACTCTGCAATTCCATGGACTCTAGCCAGCCAGGCTCTCCTGTCCATGGAATCTTCCAGGCAGGAATACTGGAGTGGGTTGCCATTTCTTTCTACAGGGGATCTTCCTGACCCAGGGATTGGGAGCCCTTGCTAAAATGAGTGGTACCTAAAATATATGAGAACTGAAGCAAATTGCCATGTTAGATTTTAAAAATTTGTATTGATTTGTTACAGATCATATAATAGGAGGAGATGCTCAGAGACATGCACCAATTCATAGCTAGCTTTTAAATCATGCTTAATATACCTTTTAAAGATGTCGAGAAAGTTCTTTAAGTTTCAAGGCACAGAATCAGTCTTGAATTCCATTGCTCTCGGGAAGAGAATTTGAAAAAAAGGATTTGTTAGCCATAGTCTAGCAAGAAATTTATGTTGGCTGGATTAAGATGGTGGCAGTAGGCTAATGAAGTGTATAAATTCAAGAAATACTCAGAAACTTGACTAAAGAGGATGCTGTAGTTGTCTGCCTCTGCTATAAAAAATGAAGAGTCAAAGAATATTCCAAGAATAGTATGAGTTTATGCAACTATGTTGACTAGTCATAGGCTGAGTCAGATTATAAATGAAGATGAGAAATACCCCTGTGTTAATATGTGGAGTGTCAACAAAAAATATTTACACCTTGAGAGCTGCGAGTTAAGTTTTATTTGGGCCACAATGTGACTGCAGCCTAAGAAGCAGCACTTCAGAAAGCTCTAAGAAACTGCTTCAAAGCAGCAGTAGAGAAGGTCAATATTTTAACGTTTTGGTGAAGGGGGAGTTAACACCAAGAAGGTTTTTTTTACAAAAGGTTTTTTGTTTTTCATGAAGATATGATGTCATCATGAAGGGATTCAGTGCTTCTCTGGATATGAGGAGATGCAAGGATGGAGATCATAAAATTTGTTCCTAAAAACATCTTAAAAAGATCTCTTCAAGAAAATTAGAGATATCAAGGGAAATTTTCATGCAAAGATAAGCATAATAAAGGACAGGACTGGTAAGGACCTAACAGAAGCAGAGGATATTAAGAAGGGGTGGCAAGAATACACAGAAGAACTGTACAAAAAAGATCTTCAAGACCAAGATAATCACGATGGCGTGAGCACTCACCTAGAGCCAAACATCCTGGAATGTGAAGTCAAGTGGGCCTTAGGAAGCATCATTACGAACAAAGCTAGTGGAAGTGATGGAATTCCAGTTGAGCTATTTAAAATACTGAAAGATGATGTTGTGAAAGTGCTGCACTCAATATGCCAGCAAATTTGGAAAACTCAGCAGTGGCCACAGGACTGGAAAAGGTCAGTTTTCATTCCAATCCCAAAGAAAGGCAATGCCAAAGAATGCTCAATCTACCACACAATTGCATTCATCTCTTACGCTAGCAAAGTAAAGCTCAAAATTCTCCAAGCCAAGTTTCAACAGGACATGAACTGTGAACTCTCTGATGTTCAAGCTGGTTTTAGAAAGGCAGAGGAACCAGAGATCAAATTGCCAACATCCGTTGGATCATCAAAAAAGCAAAAGAGTTTCAGAAAAAACATCTATTTCTGCTTTATTGACTATGGCATAGCCTTTGACTGTGTGAATCAAAACAAACTGTGGACAATTCTTCAAGAGATGGCAGGTCAGGCCACCTGACCTGTCTCATGAGAAATCTGTAGGCAGGTCAAGAAGCAACAGTTAGAACTGTACATGGAACAACAGACTGGTTCAAATCAGGAAAGGAATATGTCAAGGCTGTATATAGTCACCCTGCTTTTTTAGCTTAAATGCACAGTACATAATAATGAATGCTGGACTGGATGAAGCAAAAGCTGGAATCAAGATTGCCAGAAGAAATATCAATAACCTCAGATATACAGATGACACCACTTTTATGGCAGAAAGCGAAGAACTAAAGAGCCTCTTGATCAAAGTGAAAGAGGATAGTGAAAAAAATTGGCTTAAAACTCAATATTCAGAAAACGAAGATCGTGGCATCTAGTCCATCACTTCATGGCAAATAGAAGGGAAAACATTGGAAACAGTGAGAGACTTTATTTTGGGGGCTCCAAAATCACTGTAGATGGTACCCGAAGGCATGGAATTAAAAGACGTTTGATCCTTGGAAGAAAAGTTATGACCAACCTAGATAGCTTATTAAAAAAGCAGAGACATTTGCCAACAAAGGTCCATTTAGTCAAAGCTATGGTTTTTGCAGTAGTCACATATGGATTTGAGAGTTGGACTATAAAGAAAACTGAGCACCAAAAAATTGATGCTTTTGAACTGTGGTGTTAGAAAAGACTCTTGAGAGTCCCTTGGATAGCACGGAGATCCAACCAGTGCATCCTAAAGTCCATCCATTGATGTAGTCCAACCAGTATCAGTCCTGAAGCTAAAACTCCAATACTTTGGCCACCTGATGCGAAGAGATGATTCAACTGAAAAGACCCTGATGCTGGCAAAAATTGAAGGCAGGAGGAAAAGGGGATGACAGAGGATGAGATGATTGGATGGCATCACTGACTCAATAGACATAGTTTGAGTAAACTCCAGGAGTTGGTGATGGACAGGGAAGCCTGGCATGCTGCAATCCATGGGGTCACAAAGAGTTGGACTGACTGAGAGATTAAACTGAACTGAACTGAAAAACATCAAACTCTCTGAAGACCTGACCCTCCATTCCCTAGAGCACAGAGTGCCTCAGTCCACCCTGAACTCCCTCAAGGGTTTTTGAAGGTCAACAGCTATTGTGGCATGGGGTTTAATCTCCATAGATGTAGATGGCAAATGTCTTTCTCACTCAGCATTCCCAATGCTCTTGTTAAGTGCCAATTTGTAGTTCACAGGAGTATGAAGTGTCTAATGAATCTCTTTGGGGAAATATCCAGAAAACAGTTAAGCACCCACAAATGAAGAGGAGAAGGATTCAAAGTGGAGAAATAAATGTAGACCTAGTCAGACGGTGAACAGTGCAGCCACTGAAATACATACTATTGTCAAGGTAGAGTGTGCAGAGTAGAAAGAAAAGAAGATGAGACAGAGCCTTGAGAATTCCACTCTTAAGGGTGTGTAAGATAAGTCTGAAGTGAGGAAGGGAAAGCCAAACCATCCAGAAGGTAATTAAAAATACCCACGTTAGAATATGTCAAAGGATAGGAAAGTTTCAAATGTTTTCACCAATTAAGCGCGGCTCTGATAGTTTCATGAATTTTCCAAAAAAAAAAAAAAGGAATTTCAGTGGGATGATGCATTGTGAGTGGATGAAGTGAGCAAAAAATAAGTGTAGGATAATCATAAGTTGGCAGAGTATAGAGAATGTTTGTTCAAAATAATTATCTTCAAAAGAATAGAGAATTTTATTCTACTAGTATGTAATCGAAGTTATAGGACTCTGATTCAGAGGCCAGAATTCAAGGAATAATATTTTTCCAGAACTTCTTGTGAAAATTTGAGTTAAATAAAGAAGATAATTTACAATGAATATAAAGTGAGCTTCAAAATTTTTATACCAATCACTTTTTTTTTTGGTATTTCACTTGAGCCCAAATGACTGAATT
>SJYC01103225.1:0-23712 GCA_006408675.1 Madoqua kirkii
GATTGAAAGAAACAAATACATTTGAAATAGTTGTAGTCATTACCATATTAAATCATATGAAAGTATTAAAATGCAAGTACATATAATAGTTACTAAAAATACTTGTGCACATGACTAGTGTATTTGTTGAGAATTTTGCATTTAATAACTTTACACAATAGTAATTTTAGTAGCATTTAAAGCTTTATGTATGCCTTGTTTTAGCCTTAATAATTCATTTTTGGTAGTGGATTTCTAAATGCATTTATTTTGCAAAGGCTTTTTTGGATGGATTTTTATGTTCTTGCTTTGCCATGTAGTCATTCATCTCAGTAAAAATGACTTCACTTAAAACTGCATAATATTTAATAGATTTATAATGTGCTGCATTAGACATGCTATGTAAATCTCAAAAAAATGGGGAAATATTTGAATGGTGATGATGAATTTAAGGTTATTTTTTCACATTTCATGCCCTGAGTACTTGTTTGCGTAGTGGGAATTTCTCTGTTTGTAAAGATTAATTTCTGAGCACAGAAGCTTTAAGGCAGTATTTTCTGGGACAAATCTACTCCTTTTTAAAAGTGAGAGATTCATTCCCAGGTATACTTTAGTTCAGCAAGCATGCATATGCCAATGAATGGCTGAAATCATCAATAACTACAGAGCAAAACCCTGGAGAAAATGTTAAACATTCACTTGAAACTATGAAAAAACAGTAGCAAACAAGGTACAATTGACCAAATTCTTCACTCAAGAAATGACCTATTTGTAGCTTATTAGGAAGCAAATTATTGAATTTTATGTTATTTCATCATTCAGTTGGCTGCACACTTTACCTTTTCTAAATATATACAGCTCAGTAGAGAATGTATTTACTTGGGACAAAAGTAAATTATGATTTACCAAATTTTTAAAAGATTTTTAAAAATATAACTGTAAAAATATATTTTTTCCTTATGAAAATAATTTTCATTAGGAATATTTAGAAAATATTGCTCAGTAAGGAAGAAAATCAATTTGTCTCTCACTCTCCTAACTAGAGGTAACTGCCAAAACAACTGACTACATTTTATTGAATATGTGTTCAATTATTTCAAATTTTTATTTCAATATTCTCCAATATGTGTCTATGAGTGATATAGATGTTTGCAAAACACAGTATGACTTTTAAGCGTATGATAAAGAACTCAAAATTTTATAATTTGATGTTACTATTTCTAACACTTTTTAAAATATCTGTTATAGCAAATAAGTTGAAACTAATACAATTGATCTTTGGACAATACAGTTAGCAGTGCTGACACTCCATTCAGTCAAAAATCTAAGTATAATTTATAAGCAGTCCTTCATTTCCACAATTCTGAATCCCTGGACTCAACCAACTGTATTATTGTAGTATTTACTATTGAAGATATCCATGTATAAGTAGGCCTGTGTGTTTCAAGCTCATGTTGACAAGAGCCAACTGTATTGCATTTTATTTCATCTGAGTTTAATAATATCTATAGCAAATAAGATACTATCACATTTGCAGAAAGCGAACACCATGGTTGCATTTTTTTTAAGTGTTTTTATCTCCTGTGATTTTCAGGTATACATGTCAGTTTGAGTTAAATAACATTTTCCCTCATATAACGTGAACACTTACCAACCTCTGAGTGAATATCACTTTACTTGTTGGTTAAATGATCCTGTACTCCTGTGTACATAGCAGGAGTGAAATTTCACTCTAGCTGCTTATTAGTAATGAAATCAAAATACTCCATTCTTCAATTACCAGTCAATCTGTATGAACCTAGTTCTTTGCAACTGAATAGAGTATAACTTGTCCAGATCATTCACAAATATAATTCAAAACAGATCATGGAAGAGAGAAGAATGCATTTTTTTTTCCTCAAAATGGAAGCATGTGATCTTCAAGGTTAAGGAAAACAAAGCCAGCTTGTAGAAAAAAGTTTTAGTAGAAGATGCCATTGTATTGTAGTTAAAAACTGTTGTTGTTTAGTCAGTAAGTCATGTCTGACTTGACATTAATCTGTTCAGCAATCCTGCTTAGCCTTATCATACTCACAATTTCACCTTCATTTCAAGGCTCTTTGTCCCTCCAAGGTCTCTCCTCCTCAATGTTTATACACAAAGAACATATCCATGCAATATTCAATATATTTATTCTAAACAATTGTTCATTATTTGAAATTTAGTTTTGCATTTTATATTTTATCTGGAAATCCTACTAAAACAGGAATCTGAGTTATTTGACCACAGAGCTGAAGAATGGACTCCATGAACATGCAAACAAACAGAGTAGCTAGAGAATAAGATTTATTAGAGAGGACAAAAAAAAAAAAAAAACAAAGCTCTCAGCACATACACTGAGGTGAGGTAAAATGAAATCATTCAGTTGTGTCCGACTCTTTGTGACCCTATGGACTGTAGTCTACCAGGCTCCTACTCTATCCGTGGGATTTTTCAGGCAAGAATAATGGAGTAGGCTGCCATTTGCTTTTCAGTGGATTTTCCCTTCTCAGGGATCAAACTCAGATCTCCTGCATTTCAGGCAAGCTTTTTACCCATTGAGCCACCAGGGAAGCCACTAGTGAGATGAGGTAAGATGTGAAAGACCTCAAAAAAGCAGGGATTACAGTAGTTCTATATCTTTATTAGTATTACTCCGTAAATTTTTGGTTGGCTCCTATTCTTAAACCACATATATCTAAGCAATCAGTTTAAAGGTCAAGATGCTTAACTTAGCATCTTTATGACTACTGTTGATATTTGGATTAAGTCACCACCATTTTTCACCTCCCCTGGCCATTTTAAAATCGATCAGTTGTATGGGCTTAAGCAAATTTGGAAACTTAGCAGTGGCCACAAGACTGCGAAAGGTCAATTTTCATTCCAATCCCAAAGAAAGGCAATGCCAAAGAATGCTCAAACTACCGCACAATTGCACTCATCTCACATGCTAGTAAAGTAATGCTCAAAATTCTCCAAGCCAGGCTTCAACAATACGTGAACCATGAACTTCCAAATGTTCAAGCTGGATTTAGAAAATGCAGAGGAACCTGAGATAAAATTGCCAATATCTGCTGGATCATTGAAAAAGCAACAGAGTTCCAGAAAAACATCTATTTCTGCTTTATTGACTATGCCAAAGACTTTGACTGTGTGGATCACAATAAACTGCGGAAAATTCTGAAAGAGATGGGAATACCAGACCATTTGACCTGCCTCTTGAAAAACCTATATACAGGTCAGGAAACAACAGTTAGAACTGGACATGGAACAACAGACCGGTTCCAAATAGGAAAAGGAGTATGTCAAGGCTGTATATTGTCACCCTGCTTATTTAGCTTATATGCAGGGTACAAAACGAGGCATGCTGAATTGGATGAATCACAAGCTGAAATCAAGATTGCCATGAGAAATATCAATAACTTCAGGTATGCAGATGACACCACCCTTATAGCAGAAAGTGAAAACTTAAAGAGTCTCTTGATGAAAGTGAAAGAGGAGTGAAAAATTTGGCTTAAAACTCAACATTCAGAAGACTAAGATCATGGCATCTGGTCCCATCACTTCATGGCAAATAGATGGGAAAACAATGGAATCAGTGACAGACTTTATTTTTTGAGGCCCCAGAAATCACTGCAGATGGTGATTGCAACCATGAAATTAAAAGACACTTACACCTTGGAAAAAAGCTATGATCAAACTAAGCATCTTATTTAAAAGCAGAGATGTTACTTATCCAACAAAAGTCTGTCCAGCCAGGTGAGGTGAAGTCATTCAGTCGTGTACAACTCTTTGGGACCCCGTAGACTGTAACCTACTAGGCTTCTCTGTCCATGGGATTCTCCAGGCAAGAATACTACAGTGGATTTCCATTTCCTTCTCCAGGGGATCTTCCTGACTCAGGGATCGAACCCAGGTCTCCTGCATGAAAAGCAGGCACTTTAACCTCTGAGCCACCAGGGAAGCCCATTGTCCAGCCAAAGCTACAGATTTTCCAGTAGTCATGTATGGATGTGAGAGTTGGACTATCAAGAAATCTGAGTGCTGAAGAATCAACGCTTTTGAACTGTGGTGTTGGAGAAGACTCTTGAGAGTCCCTTGGACTGCAAAGAGATCCAACCAGTCAATCCTGAAAGAAATCAGTCCTAAATGTTCATTGGAAAGACTGATGCTGAAGCTGAAACTCCAATACTTCGGCCACCCAGTGCAAAGAACTGACTCGTTGGAAAAGACCCTGATGCTGAGAAAGATTGAAGACAGGAGAAGGGAATGACAGAGGATGAGATGGTAGAATGGATCAGTGACTTCATGGATATGAGTTTAAGCAAGCTCTGGGATTTGGTAATGGACAGGAAGCCTAGTGTGCAGCAATCCATGGTGTTGTAAAGAATCAGACATGACTGAGCTACTGAAGAAAGTGAAAGAGGAGAGTGAAAAAGTTGGCTTAAAGCTCAGCATTCAGAAAACGAAGATCATGATATTTTGTCCCATCACTTCATGGGAAATACATGGGGAAACAGTAGAAACAGTGTCAGGTTTTATTTTTCTGGGCTCCAAAATCACTGCAGATGGTGACTGCAACCATGAAATTAAGAGATGCTTACTTCTTGGAAGAAAAGTTATGACCACAACCTGGATAGCGTATTCAAAATCAGAGACATTGTTTTGCCAACAAAGGTCCATCTAGTCAAGTCTATGGCTTTTTCAGTGGTCATGTATGGATGTGAGAGTTGGACTGTGAAGAAAGCTGAGTGCCAAAGAATTGATGCTTTTGAACTGTGGTGTTGGAGAAGACTCTTGAGAGTCCCTTGGACTGCAAGGATATCCAATCTGTCCATTCTAAAAGAGATCAGCCCTGGGTGTTCTTTGGAAGGAATGATGCTAAAGCTGAAACTCCAGTACTTTGGCTACCTCATGAGAAGTGTTGACTCATTGGAAAAGACTCTGATGCTGGGAGGGACTGGGGGCAGGAGAATAAGGGGACGACAGAGGATGAGATGGCTGGATGGCATCACCAACTCAATGGACGTGAGTTGGTGATGGACAGGGAGGCCTGGCGTACTGCGATTCAAGGGGTCGCAAAGAGTCAGACATGACTGAGTGACTGAACTGAACTGATATATGTACTTTGTTCAGGGACCCTATTAAAGTAAATTTACCCATAGATTTTAAATGTGAAGCAATGCAGGTAATGTGTGTGTGTTTAGAGAAATGAGATAAATGCCTACGTGTGTGTTTTAGATAAATCAATTACTGTTGTTTTTCACTGGAATGATTTGGACAAGCAGGCTCTTTGTGCCATCTACATCAGAGAGGCTTTCAACTTAAAAAGAAGGGCAGTATAAAATTTTCTCTTGTAAATATTGATACATATTTCTTTTCCTAATGTAAGAATAGCAGTTCCTATGTGAATCAGATTTTTATTTACATAGAAAAGCAGAAGTAAAAATAACAATAGGGCATATGCTTACTCAGTTTGTACATTTGTTTATATTACATTTACGATCATATATACACTTTGATCAGGGAAAGACAAAATCATTTTATATTCTAGTATGGTTTGCACTTTGAATTGTCTTAAGCATATTAACATTGGAAGTGCTTTAGATCATAAATGTTGACTTCCTCCTTGTGTCAATATTTTATCTAATAAAATAGCTTTTCCTAGAAAAGGAAAGAATTCTGCACTTGTTAAAACAAATCAGTAGTACTTTTTGAGCTTCTCTTTGTGGCAGAACATTCTACATGGTGAAAAAAAAGTGATTCAACATGAAAAAATCTAAGCAGTGTTAATGACAAACTCCATTAAACATTTCAGTTCTTAGCAGTAGAATTTTATGGCATTGGAATTTCATAAAATGAATCTTCTTAGATATTATAAGAAAAAGCATGACTGGAATTAGATGGAAACTGTGAATTTTAAGAGTGAAAATTATTGATTCAGTTTTACATATGTATATATGTGTATATATGTATGTGTGTGTGTGTGTGTGTGTGTGTGTGTGTGTGTGTGTGTGTGTGTTGGAGAAGGCAATGGCACCCCACTCCAGTACTCTTGCTTGGAAAATCCCATGGATGCAGGAGCCTGGTAGGCTCCAGTCCATGGGATCGCTAAGAGCTAGGCACAGCTGAGTGACTTCACTTTCAATTTTCATTTTCATGCATTGGAGAAGGAAATGGCAACCCATTCCAGTATTCTTGCCTGGAGAATCCCAGGGACAGAGGAGCCTAGCGGGCTGCCATCTATGGCGTTGCACAGAGTTGGACACAACTGACGCAACTTAGCATCATATATATATATATTTAAGTATTCTTTTTTAGTATTATTTTCCATTACATTTTACCATAAGATACTTAATATAGTTATCTTTGTTATGCAGTAGGATCTTGTTGTTTATCCATTATATATATAAGAGCTTACATTGACTAACCCCAACCTCCCAGCTTTATTATTAGTGAAATAATACAGAACATGACATAAATGGGTTACAAAATGACCTTCTTTGTGGACTCCCTGAATATTACTCATCCTGATTAACTGGAGAATCTGGACTCCTCTACATTTTACAGTAAAGAAAGTTAATGCTTGAGCTCTGAACACAGCTCCTTTTAGTTCTTCAGTGGTCTGTGCAATGCATGCACAGTTCCCTCTCTCAAATAAAAGCAAAAGCTCTTTAGGAAAAGTGTGTGGTGAAAAATTGCTGTATGAACAAAGGATGGAAATAGTTTCCCCATATCTTTCCATCTTGAAGAGTAGAAAACAATGGCATTGGCAACTCTCTCAAGAGAAAGAGAAAGAAGTTTGCTGTATACAGCTCTAAATTTAGAGGCCCTAGAAGGTTCTGATCCCCTAAAACTTTGGGCAGGGTATACCAGGAATTTCATCATTATCCCATTCTACATTTATCTATTGCATATACAGTGCTTTTGTCTTTCAATAACATGGAAGAATTAAGCCAGTGGCCACTAACAATATTTGTTAATCAAGGGATAAAATTTTCATTTTGGCACATTGAAAGTGTATGTTTCAAGCTATTTTACTAATTTGAAGAATAATTTTATATATATATATAAAAATAATACCCAGTACTTGCATGGAGATTTTGAGTGGCAGACATTGTTTTCTCTTCATTCATTAAGAACGTACTCATTCAAATCCAGGAGACAGTGATTCAGGGGTGGTGGTAGTTTAGTCACTAAGTCTTGTCCAGCTCTTGTGACTCCATGGACTCTAGCCTGCCAAGCTCCTTGGTCCATGGATTCTCCAGGAAAGGATACTGGAGTGGGTTGCCATTTCCTTCTCCAGCGGATCTTCCTGAACCAGGGATGGAATCTGGGTCTCCTGCCTTGCAAGCAGATTCTTTACCATCTGAGCTATGCAAGGAGTGTTTTAGAAGTCTATTCAAAGGCACACTGTTTTGGGGAAATGGCACAATGTCTACTG
Source organism: Madoqua kirkii (assembly GCA_006408675.1). NCBI lineage: Eukaryota > Metazoa > Chordata > Mammalia > Artiodactyla > Bovidae > Madoqua > Madoqua kirkii. The sequence goes on from SJYC01103225.1 coordinate 7,442, forward strand.
ATAGTCCTTGATTCTAGTCATTTTCTGAGTGAGATAGACTCTGCACAGCTGATATTCCTGAATTTGAACTTTTGTAAGAATATGTCCAATTATGGGAGTTTGGATGGAAATACAGAGTTTAAAGTTTTGGGGTGTTACAAAATCCCAGGTAGTATGGCCTATGACATATGAACCAGAATAATGAGCAATGATGGAGATGTTACTGAAAAATGTTGGTTCTTTTCTAAATATGGTTCCTATTTTCCTAAATATAGCTTAGAATCGCTCTCCCTTACAGGCATAGAAAATTTTTCATAGATTTAAAGAAAAATACAAGTAAGATTTCTATTCATTTTTATTCTAAACAAACTGCATTTCTCTAAGCAGTTTCCAGTCAAAAAGCATGTGTTCCATTCTGTAGTACTACATTTCTACTCTTCTGCCTACAGCTAACATTGGCAATGCTCTCTCTCAACTGAATACAGAGCTGTTATCAAAATCCCCAGATGGACCAAGCCCTTGAAAAATGATGAGAACGTGGGAGAACGTGGCAGGTACTGCTCCTTCTTTGGATGGCTAGTTATTCTGGCTTTTAAACTCCTGAGAATGCCAAACTTATTCCACACTGTTTATTTAACTTTTCAATTTGCATCCATAGGAATGCCCATAGTTTAGGTATTTGTTCATATCTTTGCTTTCTAAGATTTGTTTTGTTTTTAATAATCATAAAAGAGTCCATCCTTGGCTTATAAGAGTCAATGAGTACCTCAAGGGCAGATTTAAAAATAGCTAAACAATTTATTACCTCCCATGTCTAAGTATATTGATGCTAAGGTATTTACACAAAACTGATGAAATGAAGTCTTCACAACCTGAACTGAAATATATGTGTTCAGAATAATGTATCAGTAAAAATTATCTGTCTGTTGCTTCTATTTTTCCAAACATAATTAAGTACAGATGGAACCAAGCACAAGTAAGGTATAGTACTAATGTATGACTTCTCTTTCTATAATTTCTTCCCACAAGGGTACTTTGGATGATGTCCCCTTCTAAAATCAAAATAAGAGTTTATTATTGGTTAGTTAACTATACTGAACAGAAAAAAAATGGATACAATTTTTTTTCTTTCTAATATATGTTTATTTTTATTTCTAGCTACTACAAATTTTCATAGCTTGCACCCTTCTCATGATTTTTGAAACTATTTCCTAAGCTTGTTGGATCATTGTGTGTCAATCCCTCTAATACCAGCCCCCTACACTCCTGGTACATCACACAAGCCTTCTTATATGTCTTTTCTTGCCTTGAAACAAGAAATATATTTAATTGTTTCTTATTAAATAGAGTCATATTCTTATTAAACATACTCTTATTCAATAGTCATAATTTATTTCAGAGAATAATAGTTTATGTAATTGAAAATTAAGCATAAGTAAAAATGTTTAAAACATTGATATTTCATTAACACAAATAATTATTGGTGGGTTATTACATATAAATTTACATTTTAATGATTTTTCTTTTTATGCTGAGAAAAGTTTAAAAGAAAAAAAAAACTGCTGCTATAGAAAAAGAACCATGATCTAAATGGTATTATCAATAAGAAAATTGTTTTAGCATCAACTAATGAAAATAGTTGATCAAGGAGATAAAGCCAGTCAATCTTAAGGGAGATAAACCCTGAATATTCACTGGAAGGATGGAGGGTGAAGCTGAAGCTCCAATATTTTGGTCATCTGATGCAAACAGATGGCTAATTGGGACAGTGCCTGATGCTGGGAAGGAACAAAGGCAGAAAGAGAAGAGGATGTCGGAGGATGAGATGGCTGGATGGCATCACCAATGCAATGAACATGAACTTGGGCAAACCCTGGGAGATGTTGAGGGATAGGGAGGCCTGGCATGCTACAGTCCATGGGGTTGCAAAGAGTCAGACCTGACTTGGTGTTGAACAACAACAAATGAAAGTGACTATAAAAAACTTGGGAAAATATTTTCAATTTTAAAAGAATCCCAGGGATTTCCAAACTCAATGAAAACATCCTAAGGACAAAGTTATCATAAATGAGTATTAATGTTGGTTTACTTTTATTCATCCTTCTATTTGAAAGCTTAGTTTATAGATTATTTTCTCTGAATATTTACTTGCTGGAATGTAAAATATTAATGGTGTATAATGGACACATTCATGAAAAACACTACATTTGAACACCTATGAAATTTCAAAAGAAAAAAATCCCATGAACAGTAGGGCCTGATAGGCTACTGAAATGACAATAATTATAGTGATAAATTTTATAAATATTATATAAGGCCATATTTTTACTGTCATGATTAACTCATATTCATCTCTATATTCCATAGTTTCTGCTTCAATATATTCATATATTCATATATGTTAAAATGTCAATTAATAACTAGAGTGTTTTTAATATGCATATTTGAGTTTTTTGGTCTTGTAATGATACCAATATGGTCAAAACAGTTCAATTAATTAGCATTTGCTGCTGCTGCTAAGTCGCTTCAGTCGTGTAGGACTCTGTGCAGCCCCATAGACGGCAACCCACCAGGCTCCCCTGTCCCTGGGACTCTCCAGGATAGAACACTGGAGTGGGTTGCAATTTTCTTCTCCAATGCATGAAAGTGAAAAGTGAAAGTGAAGTCACTCAGTCGTGTCAGACCCTCAGAGATCCCATGGACTGCAGCCTTCCAGGCTCCTCCATCCATGGGATTTTCCAGGCTGGAGTACTGGAGTGGGGTGCCACTGCCTTCTCCGAGTTAGTATTTAATTACCAGTTATTTAATTCACTTGTAATGCTTTTAAAAACAAACAAACAAACAAACAAAAATCACTAAAAAAGATCATGACAAACTATTACAAATATGTAGGTTTAAATTAGGCTTCCCTGGTAGCTTACTATTTCTTCTCATTGAAGTAAAGTGAAGTCGCTCACTCGTGTCCGACTCTTTGCAACCCTACGGACTGTAGCCTACTAGGCTCCTCTGTCTGTGGGATTTTCCAGGCAATACTGGAGTGGGTTGCCATTTCCTTCTCCAAGGGGTCTTCCCAACCCAGTGATCAAACTCACGTCTCCCGCATTGTAGACAGACGCTTTACAGTCTAAGCCACCAGGAAAGTCCACTACAAAGAACAAAATTTGAATATCACAAAACACATGAACAAACAAATTGGTGAAAGGAAAACAAAGCCTCTAATATAGCAGGAAGAGAAAAGAAAAAAAAATACATAAATTCAGAGTAATCAATTCCAGTAAATTCAAAGTAATTGCTTGTAAAGCTTTGCTTCACTGGCTAATGTTGTTGTTCATTGACTAATGTTGCTAAGTTGTGCTTGATTCTTTACAACCCTATGGATTGCAGCTCTCCAGGCTTCCCTGTCCTTCACTAACTCCAGGTGTTTTCTACAATTCCTGTTCACTAAGTTGGTGATGCTATCTAACCATCTCATCCTCTGCCTTCCCCTTCTCCTTTTGTCTTTAATTTTTCCAAGCATCTGGATCTTTCACATCAGGTGGCCAAAGTATTGGAGCTTCAGCCTCAGCATCAGTCCTGCCAGTGAATATTCTGGGTTGATTTCCTTTAGAATCGACTTGTTTCACTGGCTATAATCTCTGCCTATGCTTTCATCTGATTTTTTAAAAAAAAGTTAAAAATGAAACTAGCCAATGATGAAGTAGGATTAAAAAAGAAAAAAAATAACAAACTGTAAATTCCTGTGGTAGTAATACAAACTTTGATAAGTCAAGAAACATTCATCCAGAACAGAACTCTTCAACTTTAGCACTACTGACAATTTTGGTCAATGATCTGTTATGGAGGCTGCCATGTGAATATCAGAATGAACGTATGGTAATATACTTGACATCTACCTTCTAGATGTCAGTATATAGAAGAAATTGCCTTTTTCACCAATTCCTATGAGAGCCCAAACTGTCTCCAAGATATTGCCAAATGTCCTCTAGAGGAACGTCATACCCTTTGAGAATCATTAAAGTATACAATTCTATAATCAAAGCTATGGCTTTTCCAGTAGTCTTGTATGAATGTGAGAGTGGTACCATAAAGAAGACTGACCACTGAAGAATGATGCTTTTGAACTGTGATGTTGGAGGAGACTCTTCTGCTAAAACTGAAGCTCCAGTACTTTGGCCACTTGATGCAAAGAGTTGACTCATTGGAAAAGACCCTGATGCTGGGAAAGATTGAAGGCAGAAGGAAAAGGGGACAACAGAGGATGAGATGGTTGGATAGCATCACTGACTTGATGGACATGAGTTTGAGCAAGCTATAGGAGATAGTGAAGGACAGAGAAGCTGATGTGCTGCAGTCCCTAGGGTGGCAAAAAGTTGGACACTAGTGAATGACTGAACAACAACAAGGTAGACATAGAGCTCTGCCATGCTACACAAGGGCCTTAGAATGTAAAGTAAGAAAGTGCATCTCAGTCATGTTCAACTCTTTGTTACCCCATAGACTGTAGCTTCTGTCCATGGAATTCTTCAGACAAGAGCACTAGAGTGGATAACCATTCCCTTTTCCAGGGGATCTTCCTGACCCTGGGACCAAACCTGGAGCTCCTGCATTGCAGGCAGATTCATTACTGTCTGAGCCACCAGGGAAGCTCTTAGTATAAAATGCATGACATAATTCTGTTAAGTCAGGGATTACTTACATATTTATGCAATTATTTGCAGTTTACTGAAAGTGAAATCAAGAATGTCTTATTTCCTGGCACTGTGTTAAAAAAGCTTATAAAGTTTTAAAGGAATTATTGATTTTTAAATCTTGCTTTCCTGAGTTTACATATTTGAGAGCTATGGCAAGTAACAGAGTGATACACTTAGTAAAAACTAATGTGCTGGAAATTTGAGGCAAGATTCACCCTTTCATTCAGGGTGAAAGTTAGTGATTATCATTGTCAATTATTCTAACACTATAACTTGAAATATCTCTGTAAGGAAATAATAAATTATTTATTACTTCTCAAAAAATAAATTAAGAATCAAAGAAAAGTGGTATCTATTTCAATAAAACTCTTTGTATTTACTGAATTTATTTTCTATTGTAACACAATTTTCCTCAGCTCCATATTAAAAATGAAACTAGCCAATGATGAAGTAGGATTAAAAAAGAAAAAAAATAACAAACTGTAAATTCCTGTGGTAGTAATACAAACTTTGATAAGTCAAGAAACATTCATCCAGAACAGAACTCTTCAACTTTAGCACTACTGACAATTTTGGTCAATGATCTGTTATGGAGGCTGCCATGTGAATATCAGAATGAACGTATGGTAATATACTTGACATCTACCTTCTAGATGTCAGTATATAGAAGAAATTGCCTTTTTCACCAATTCCTATGAGAGCCCAAACTGTCTCCAAGATATTGCCAAATGTCCTCTAGAGGAACGTCATACCCTTTGAGAATCATTAAAGTATACAATTCTATAATCAAAGCTATGGCTTTTCCAGTAGTCTTGTATGAATGTGAGAGTGGTACCATAAAGAAGACTGACCACTGAAGAATGATGCTTTTGAACTGTGATGTTGGAGGAGACTCTTCTGCTAAAACTGAAGCTCCAGTACTTTGGCCACTTGATGCAAAGAGTTGACTCATTGGAAAAGACCCTGATGCTGGGAAAGATTGAAGGCAGAAGGAAAAGGGGACAACAGAGGATGAGATGGTTGGATAGCATCACTGACTTGATGGACATGAGTTTGAGCAAGCTATAGGAGATAGTGAAGGACAGAGAAGCTGATGTGCTGCAGTCCCTAGGGTGGCAAAAAGTTGGACACTAGTGAATGACTGAACAACAACAAGGTAGACATAGAGCTCTGCCATGCTACACAAGGGCCTTAGAATGTAAAGTAAGAAAGTGCATCTCAGTCATGTTCAACTCTTTGTTACCCCATAGACTGTAGCTTCTGTCCATGGAATTCTTCAGACAAGAGCACTAGAGTGGATAACCATTCCCTTTTCCAGGGGATCTTCCTGACCCTGGGACCAAACCTGGAGCTCCTGCATTGCAGGCAGATTCATTACTGTCTGAGCCACCAGGGAAGCTCTTAGTATAAAATGCATGACATAATTCTGTTAAGTCAGGGATTACTTACATATTTATGCAATTATTTGCAGTTTACTGAAAGTGAAATCAAGAATGTCTTATTTCCTGGCACTGTGTTAAAAAAGCTTATAAAGTTTTAAAGGAATTATTGATTTTTAAATCTTGCTTTCCTGAGTTTACATATTTGAGAGCTATGGCAAGTAACAGAGTGATACACTTAGTAAAAACTAATGTGCTGGAAATTTGAGGCAAGATTCACCCTTTCATTCAGGGTGAAAGTTAGTGATTATCATTGTCAATTATTCTAACACTATAACTTGAAATATCTCTGTAAGGAAATAATAAATTATTTATTACTTCTCAAAAAATAAATTAAGAATCAAAGAAAAGTGGTATCTATTTCAATAAAACTCTTTGTATTTACTGAATTTATTTTCTATTGTAACACAATTTTCCTCAGCTCCATACTGTATGCCCAGAATTCTCCAAAAAGCTATTTTCCTTCTCTTTTTCAGTTTCATGTCATTCTTCCCTGCCGGATAAGGTATGACTTTATTGATGGGTGGGCAGAAAGTGAGCCTGGGGAGATAGATCAGCCCTTTCTCTCTACATATTCCTACCAACAAGATGGACTTTCTTCCTAACAACATAAAACCTACAAGAGTCGTGGGATAGGCCTGTGATTATCCAGCTGTTTAGAGGACCAACTGGATGTCTACCTAGTTCAGAGATAACATATTTGTAAGCAGAAATATCTATCTAGGGAAAAAAAATGCCAAGTTTTAGCTGGCCTCCATGTCTATCAGTTGGTTTTGAACAGAAAACAGAGTGTTCCATATTGAATTTTAAATAATTATGATAACATCCCTGTGGCGGAGACCTGGGATTGCTTCATAACATCTTCTAGCTGTGGAGTGCTGCAGAGTTAGGCATGAGTCATGGTTCAGTCAGGTAATGAAAGATAGAAAACTAGCGTGCCTTATATCTAAAAAATAAAGTTAAAAATGTTCCTTCAGTGTCTTAGAATGTAAACCATGCATTGACTAAGATCATGGTGTTTGAGAAAACTGCAGGAAAGATTCAGAATGTTGTTGTGTGTTGGCTGCTTTTGGCTACTATGAGAAAAGCCTTGCAAGAGAGATAATTTTGATGTAGAGACTGATTGGAACAAGAGCTTTGATAAGTAAAACATTCTAAACTGCCTGAACACCCCATTTCTGGAGACTACATAGCAAGGCCAAAGAAGTTATGAACCTCAAAACTGTGGTCTTAGTAGGATATGAGACTTAAGCTTTATGGAATTCTGGAACCTGGAGAAAGGGATTGGATTAAGGTGCTGTCTTTTAACCCAAGTCCATGGCTTTAGGTAGCTTCAACAGCAGTAGGGACATGGGAGGCAAGGTGACCAATGATTCCATCTTGCCCAGGACAGGAGGAGCCCTGAGATGCAATTTTTCCATTAAAAAATCAGGTCAGCTTTGGCCAATGAGAGGGAACTAAATATCTCTGGATAGAGCTCAAATAAACATAATTATATATTAATCTTCAAGTTTAAAGAGTAAGTCTAAACTAGATGATTTATAGTGACCTGATATGGCAAAAGTAAAAGTGCTCTTGGCAAGCCAGTTCTGAGTTGCTTTCCTGGGAGTGGCCTTAGAGAATCAACTTCCCCAGATTCTACTGTTGCAGGGAGTAAGCCAGCTCTGACTCCATGTTGGAACTGTTTTCTTTGACTTGCTTTTCATTTCTTTTGTTATCATAATCGTATGAAAAGATTTGCCTCAAAGAATCCTGCCCCTCTGCCTGGCTGTTAAGAACGCCTTTGTTCAGACCCCTGTCCACCTGTGGATGGCAGGAAGAAAGAAATTAACACATCCCCTTCCTGAGGCTTGCCATTCTAGGAGATGTTTGCAAAATTAATGGCCTTTTTACTTTGCTTCCTCACCTCCCTTTGTCTCTGATCTATAAAAGAACCTGATATCCAGACACTGATAAGATGGTTATTTTGGAGTGCTAGCCTGTCATCTTCATGGTCTGCTGCCTCTCCAATTAAAGCCTATTCCTTCCCTCAACACCTCATCTCTCGGATTCATTCACCTGTTGTTGGGCAAGCAGAGCAAGCCTGGACTTGGTAACACTATGTCTAGTTTAATGTCAGGAGCCATATGTGATTGCTGAGCACTTGAAATGTTAAAATGTAGGGATTACAAATTGAGACATATTTTACAAGTGAAAGATACAATATCTCAACTTCAGTATTAAAAATTAATGTAAAATATCTCATTCATATATTTATATTGATTACTTGCTGAAATAAATATTTTTGATATATTGGGTTAAATATATTATAAAAAATTAAAGTTACCTGATTCTTTTTATGCTTTAATGTGGAGAAGGCAATGGCACCCCACTCCAGTACTCTTGCCTGGGAAATCCCATGGACAGAGGAGCCTGGTAGGCTGCAGTCCATGGGATCTCTGAGGGTCTGACACGACTGAGTGACTTCACTTTCACTTTTCACTTTCATGCATTGGAGAAGGAAATGGGAACCCACTCCAGTGTTCTTGCCTGGAGAATCCCAGGGATAGGGAAGCCTGGTGGGCTGCTGTCTATGGGGTCACACAGAGTTGGACACAACTGAAGTGACTTGGCAGTAGCAGTAGCAGTGGTTATTAGGCAACTTAAAATTCTAGATGTTGCATAAATTATATTTCTATTGAATAACACTGTGCTAGACCTTCTAATGATTTTTTTTTTTTAGCTCATAATCTCCTGTTAAATTCTAAAATTTCTTTGCTAGTAATTGATAGGCTTACATAATATTCTTCTCATTTCAAATCTGAAAACTATTGTTTAAATTTCTTCAAAAAATATCACTTGAAAAGAAACTCATTTCCAATTTGAAAAAAAAAATCATTCAAGATATTATGACAATCATATCTCATTGCCTAAGACATAACTACAATGCATACATAGATGTAGTTAAACCACACAGATGTTCATTGCATATGTGAGTTTTGAAACCTCCTGATGGGCTAAATAAATTACATAAATTAGTACTGTTAATTACTCTCCAAAGGGCAATGTCAAAATGATAGATGGATAGTTCTGATTATTGAATGTTTTCTGCCAAGCATAGAAGAATGAATTTAATCAATATAACCAGAGTGATTTTTTGAGGTACACAGTGCTTTGATCAATATTTTCCTCTGGGCTTTTGCTTCTTTCTTAGTTCCCTCTTAGGTGAGGTGAAGTCGCTCAGTCGTGTCAGACTCTTTGCGACGCTGTGGACTGTAACCTACTAGGCCTCTCCATCCATGGGATTCTCCAGGCAAGAACACTGGAGTGGATTGCCATTTCCTTCTCCCGGGGATCTTCCCAACCCACGTATTGAACCCGGGTCTCCGCATTGGAGGCAAACGCTTTAACCTCTGAGCCACCAGGGAAGCCCGTTCCCTCTTATGATAATCATTAAAATAAACAGTTCACCATAATCTACTAATTGTTAAGCTAGATTTTGGAATAATCTTCATAAAAAAAAGATATGAAATGGTAATATCACTAATTAGCATCATGCTGCTGCTGCTGCTGCTGCTAAGTCACTTCAGTCGTGTCTGACTCTGTGAGACCCCAGAGATGATAGCCCACCAGGCTCCCCCATCCTTGGGATTCTCCAGGCAAGAACACTGGAGTGGTTTGCCATTTTCTTCTCCAATGCATAAAAGTGAAAAGTCAAAGTGAAGTCATTCAGTTGTGTCTGACTCTTAGTGACCCATGGACTGCAGCCCACCAGGCTCCTCTGCCCATGGGATTTTCCAGGCAAGAGTACTGGAATGGGGTGCCATTGCCTTCTCCAAATTAGCATCATATTTATTCTATTATCATTATCCATAGCCTTTTGTTTTTATCCATTCAATTCTTTGTCTTTTAAGTATAGGAAATCACAAACGTTAGAACATAACAAACATGCCTTAACTCTTGCTTGTCATATATTTGTCAGGGAAACTTTTCAATCACTTTCTTCCCAAATACAATGCTTATCATTTTATAGACAACAATTCATGATCTGTTGACAATTTATGAACCTCTGAAAAAAATATGATGCTAATGGGTTAATGTATAACAAATGAGAAAAGGAGTTATCAGCTGACTGGAAAAGTCAGCTAAGTGTCCTAAGTGATAGCAGAGGAAGAAAGAATTGACAGCTTTTCCATATGATCATTGTGTAAACCCAGTTCTCCTAGGCTAAGAAAGTATAGCCCACAAGTTAAAACCAACATGCAACATACTGAAGAGTTAGCAGTTCAGTTCAGAAGCTAGAATGGCAACTATGAGTGAACTTGCTAGATGAAAAATCGGTTCCAAAGAAATTTACCCATTATAAGAACAGCAAGAGAGATGCAACATTCTATGAGATCTTCTTGACTAGTAAGTGGGTTACAGAATTTTCTTTGTATCAAATCCCTGAAGTTTTATTTGGGTGAATAAGGGATGGTGTGTATATTGCACTAGATGGTGGAACAAACTTGAGTAAAATAGACAGGCAGTTACTAATACGTGGGGCTTTCCTGGTGGCTAAAGTGGTAAAGAAATTTCCCTGCATTGCAGGAGATCTGGGTTTGATCCTGGATTAGGAAGATACCCTAAAGAAGGGCATGGCCACCCATTCCAGTATCCTTGTCTAGAGAATCCCCATGGACAGGGGACCCTGGTGGGCTAAGGACCATGGTGTCACACAGAGTCAGACACAACTGAGTGACTTAAGTGCAGTTTTACTAAGACATACAAAAAGGAAAAAGTCTCTCTTGTTTTTCTTCTTTACAACCACATTACCCACAGAATACTTTATTTCTACTTCTGTTGAGTTTATTTTTTCCCTCATACAAAGCAACTATTTGACTACAGCTGGGTTCCTACAATTGGATTTAGTTCTTATCCTATGTGAGAGTGACCTCAAATCCCATGGGTTAAGGGCAAAAAAAACTACTCACCCCACAACACTCATAGGCATATACGTCAAATGCCAATCTTGTGATTGCAATTGCCCATGTGCTTCTGACTACCGATATAAGTTAAGTGTTCCCAAGACCTCCATAGTTCAGTTCAGTCACTCAGTCACATCTGACTCTTTGAAAATCCATGGACTATAGCATGCCAGGCTTCCCTGTCCATCACCAACTCACAGAGCTTGCTCAAACTCATGTCCATTGAGCCAGTAATACCATCCGATCATCTCTTCTCTTGTCCCCTTCTTCTCCTGTCTTCAATCTTTCCCTTTGGGTTCAATTAATTTGCTAATGCTTGTCACAGAACTCAAGAATAATTTATGTGCTAGATGACCAGTTATTATAAAAGGATGTAACTCAAGGAGAGTTGGATGGAAAAGATGCATAAGGTATGTAGGAAGAGGCTCAGACTCCAGGTACAGTGCCTTCTTACCTCCAGGAGTTTATTCACCTAGAAACTCTCTGACCCACACTTTCATCCAGAATTTTTATGGAGGCTTTATTATGTAGGTATGTTCAATAAAGTTATTGGCTTTTAGGGATTAAGTCAATCTCCAGCCCCTCTCTCCTCCCTGGGGGTCAGATATTGGGGGCTAGGCTGAAAGTCCCAATCATCTTTGTGGTTCCCTTAGCAAAAAATCCCCAACCTTAGAGAATTTCCAAGCCACCTCATTAACATAAACTCAGGTGTGGATGAAAAGGGCTTGCTATGAATAACAAAAGATACCTTTGTTTTCCTTATCACTTAGGAAATTTCAAAGTTATTGGGAGCTCTGTGACAAGAGCAAGGACCAGGACCAAATATGGTCCCTGGTGGCTCAGAGGTAAAGAATCTGCCTTCAATGTGGGAAACATGGCTTCAATCCCTGGGTTGAGAAGATCCCCTGAGGAAGGAAATAACAATCCATTCAAGTGTTCTTGTCTGGAAAATTCCATGGACAGAGGAGCCTGGTGGGCTACAGTTCATGGGGTTGCAAAGAGTCAGATACTACTGATCTATTAACACTTTCACTTTTAAGATCAAATATACAGAATATATCACTGTCACAGAGATACAAGGATAAAGAATGCAGGAAAATAAGAGAGGCAGAAAACAGGAAGAGGGCTGGACACAGAGAGAATGAGTTACCATGATCTCCTCCAGGGAATCTTCCTGTCCCAGGGATTGAAACTCCATCTGTTATGTGTCCTGATTTTCCTGACCAGGGATCAAATCGAATATAACTTGTTTCTCCAGCACTGTCAAGCGAGTTCTTTACCACCTGGGGAGCCCAAAGTAGAGCTACCAATCTCATTATGGTACATGAGTAAGTGCACATGAGAAAAAGAATGCACAAAGATACTTTAAAATGTACAAGAACATTTCCTCTAGCATTACTGTAGTTTTCACATATTATACTTATTGACCATCTATCATTGACCCTCTTCTCCCCACCGCACATCTAAATGTTCCAGAGAATAAGATAATTCTGAGATTGTTCTTGCCCTTTAGGTGCCTAGACTTTTACTGGCTTACATTCAAAGAAACTGGCATTTATGTTCAGTTGCTAGTTACTCATTTCCATTTCCATCTGTTTGGCTTAACATCATGAAGCACTTGCTTGCTTGTGGTCATTTTAAAATACAGAGTTGCACAAACTTGAGTCATGTCTCATGATACTGATGTGACAGTCTGTACACACCTCTGACTTGGTACTTGATGATTCTCATCCAGCCTGCTGGTTCCAAGTTAGCACTAATTCTATTTAGGTTATCTTCCTAGAAATTGTGAAGTTTTGTTTAAATCGACAATGAGCTAAACACACAAAGGCATCTGTTATTTACGTTTTGAGTTAGATCCTTCCTTTAAATCTTTTACAGGTTATTCCATTTGTGCTCAGTCACTCAGTTGTGTCTGACTCTTTGGAACTCCGTGGCGTATAGCCCACCAGGCTCTTCTGTCCATGAAAATTTTCAGGAAAGAATATTGGAACAGGTTGCCATTCCCTACTCCAGAGGACCTTCCTGACCCAAAGATTGAACCTGTGTCTTTTGCATCTCCTGCATTAGCAAGTGGATTTTTTTTTTTAATCACTGTGCCACCTGAGAAACCCCCATATTACACTTGATCTTAACTATAAGCCTGAGAAGGCCAATTTCATTGAGTTAGTTGGTAAGATCGATGTAGGTGTTTAATGATAAGAGGAATAACATAAATGATTTAAGTTAATAAACATGTAATCCATTGACTAACAGTTTATTTAGATAATTGCATACACATTTCTAGGCTTCCCTGTTAGCTCAGCAGTAAAGAATTTGTGTGCAATGCACAAGATGGGGAAGACACAGTTTCTATCTCTGGATTGGGAAAATCCCTTGGAGAAGGAAATGACAAGCCCCTCCAGTATTCTTGCCTGGGAAATCCTATGGAGAGAGGAGCCTAGTGGGCTACAGTCCATAGGGTGGCAAAGACTGAGTATGCAGCACACACATAAGTTTCTAATTTAGAGTAGTTTTTCACAAAAAATGTTAGATTTAAAGATCCGTGTCACTATAAAAATGTTTTGTTTTAATTTCCTTCTGAAAACTCATGACTGTTAACATAATATTATGTTGAGCTTTGAATACTGCAGCAGTATTCTGCTTAAACTCACCCTTCTTTCTCTCTCACATACATACTGTCAAACACAGACACACAGACACATACATACACACACACACCCTCCCTCAGCCTTCACAAAATTCTACTCCATTTCCTCAATACTACAAAGCTAAATGATTTCCTGAGTACTGAAAAGCTAAATGATTTACGAATTCACTTTTTGAGAAGTGTCTTTTTTCCTTTGGGTACCTACTATGATGGAAAACATTTTTGAGATTTTTTTTTTTTTTTGCAATTAAAGTTTAAGATTGCTGACATAATGTGAGAGATTTTAAAGTCATTTTTAGAAATATTAGGTTCAAACTCTCTTTGTGTGAAATTACACTATGAATGAATCCATTTGACTACTTGAAATAATATTTCCACTAAATATATGCTTCTGTAGAGAACTAGAAACATTCTTTTGCCCTATTTGATCCTTGAGAGTATATTCTCTATGGCCCAATTGATTTCTCAGGATTCTCTCTTTTTTAGAAGAGTACGTCAGCTCTCAAGTGTCCACTAATTCTTTTTATCTGGTGTGGTCTCTTTGAAACCTGCAAGCATGTTTGGGTTATCAGATCTCCTTTTAAATGCTGCCATTCATCTGTTCAGTTTAATGCTTGCTCAGGAGGAGTTGCAGTATTGACTAAAGTCTATGGCACAATGCAGCCTGGAAAATGAGAAAAGAAAGAAAGGCAGGCCCAGGCTAAGTATACCATTAACTCTGTCTAAGACTCCGACACATCAATAGCACATTAGACCTAATCATGTTTTTTACAGTTAGTCAACCACGGAAAAGAATAATCAGAGATATTTATTCAGAGAGAAACACATTCAGTCTTTCAAACACTTGCTATTCTTTTTACCCTTGAAAATAATGTGTCCTGATTAGTTTTCATCTGAAAGATGCATTTTTCTTAAAACATGCCCTACTTTAAAGAATAGAAATACAAGAAAAAAGATGTCTGTCACTTTTGCCTTGTACAATGCTTAAAAAATTCTTATTAAACAGAAATAAATAGACTAAGGACATTCTTGCTGGCAGATAATATTATTGTGTTATATATTGATTGAAGAGGAATGAAAATGTGGCCCCTTTTCAACATTCTATGGAACAGACCTACTTCATACTTGTTAATATCCAGTTAAGTCTCAAAGCAGTAAAACTTGCTTTTTATTTACAGTAACTATTATAGAAGAAATTCACCAAGATGATACTTATGTTGACAGCCTGTAGTGAAGAACAACAACAAAAAATGTGCATGCTGAGGCGCTTCAGTCGTGTCCAACTCTGTAATCATATGGACTGTAGTATGCCAGGCTCCTCTCTTCATGGAATTATCTAGGCAAGAATATCAGAGTGGGTTGCCATGTCCTCCTCCAAGGGATCTTCCCGACCCAGGGATCAAACCCATGTCTATTATATCTCCTCCACTGTCAAGCAAGTTCTTTACAACTAGCACCACCTGGGAAGTTATAATACATATGTGTGTGTATACACACACACACATATATACATGCATGCATATATATGACTTGCTGTGCAGCAAGTTTCAACCACTGCTTAAAGAAAATATAGGTATTTCGTGAGCTGTAATGATTTATTACTTCACTAAAATATTTTCTCAGTTCTCAGAAATAATCAATACATACGATGCTTTCTATTTTAGGTTTTTCAAGTCATTTTTCCTATACTATTGACAGCTGCTACCTCTAATCAAAGAAATGACCAAAACATAATAGAATGTTTTGAAACTGACAGACTTAGTGCATAATGACATCAAATTCTCTTTCCTCTTATAGACAAATAGAAGTTACATAAACAATATAGAAAATAGTTTAACATATCACTGATGTTTTATGAATATCAGCTGAATTGGTACAGGAATCTTCCACTTGCTTCAGGCACACACACACATATGGAGGAAAACACACATGTGCACGTGATAAAGTTAAACTTGCAACTAGAAAAGAAAGCATTCTCAATACAAGAAACAATGGATTCAAAATCATAAAAATCAAGAACTG
This sequence comes from Madoqua kirkii, assembly GCA_006408675.1. Lineage (NCBI taxonomy): Eukaryota > Metazoa > Chordata > Mammalia > Artiodactyla > Bovidae > Madoqua > Madoqua kirkii. The sequence continues at coordinate 23,169 of SJYC01103225.1, forward strand.
TTAAAGTCTAAGAACTCATAAGAGAAGCAGAGATGCGTGCACAAGTTTATGAGTAAAGTCTGGTGTTTGCAAATTAAAGCCTTTTGGGAAGAACCTGTTTTCTAGTGCTTGGAATAATGGAATAAAGCTACCCTGAATATCAGAATTTCTAGGGACTGAAAAAAAGAAAGCTCTCTTCAGGTAAGTTTAGGAAAGCAGCAAGCATATTTGTGATGCATCTTTCATTGAGGGAAATTACAGGAAAAAACTGTCTGAAGAATTAGGAAATGCCTTCCTGAGTTTCCCATGGTTGTTAACCATCATAGTAAATAATATCTTAATTAATTATTTTCCTAATGCTTATTTATTTGTGTGCAAGAGTGCTAATATACTCAGAAAAGTAGCTGGATTTTCTAAATATTTTAGTAGTTTGCAGATTCTTGACCTTTTTTTATGAAAACAAGCATAATTCTATGAAAATAAGAACAGGTTTTTTTTAAATTTTTTGTGTTTTTTTCTCTTTCAGGGAAATTAGATTGTACTTTATACAATTTTAAATAAAAGA
>SJYC01103228.1:0-13268 GCA_006408675.1 Madoqua kirkii
CTTTGCTGGATGCCTGATGTCCTCTGCCAGCCTTCAGAAGTTGTTTTGTGGAGTTTATTCCGTGTTGAAGTGTTCTTTTGATGAAGTAGTGAGGGAGAAAGTGTCCTCCCCATACTATTCCGCCGCCATCTCCCTAGAGCCAATATTTTTTTTTAAAGAACACCAAAAGAATCCTTTACTTTTCTTTACATCTGCAAAACTCTAAACAAAAAATATTTGTATAAGATAATCATGTGTTGGGCTAAAAAGACTGCAAAATATTCAATGTGCATGTTATCATATTCTGGGGTGAGTGGAGTCAATATTCTCATAGAGGTGGACTTTATCTCCTCTGACAGGCAAAGACAGTGAAGGATATTGATTAGAAGAAGAGCTTAGGAGACTGACATTTACAGTAAAATAGATAAAATTTAATGAGAAGACTTCCTATGTATCAATAGGAGGCATAACCTTATCCTCAAATTAGTTAGGCAGTATTGTGCAAAATTATTTAAAGTGGATTAAATGATTTATTGACTACACATAAATGTCTGGAAGAAGATAAACATTAGTTTCCTCCTGATGGGTTGTTTTTAGGATGTTGAACACATTTCTCTGTGTTTATGCCTTTTTTACACTGTAAGGTATATTTAAAAATGGAAATAAACTTTATTGTATCAATTAAAAATGAATTTTTATTTTAGAATAAAGTACAACCAAATCATATATCCAATCCTTAGATATAATTTTAAAATACTTTCCACAGTAAGTTCCTAATAATGTTTTTGGAAACTTGCCCCACTAACTATATTTTAGAAAAGTATTTTGAATATAGAGATGTAAGAAAATAAGATATTTATTAAGTTGTTTGTTTTGCTCTAACCATAGTAGTTGCCAAGAATTCAGGTACAGTCTTTCTAGGCTTATACATTCACAAATTAAAGAAAATTAATGAAGTGAATATCTTTCTTCTCTAACCACTGCTGCTGCTGCTGCTAAGTCGCTTCAGTCATGTCCGACTCTGTGCGACCCCACAGACGGCAGCCCATTGGGCTCCGCCATCCCTGGGATTCTCCAGGCAAGAACACTGGAGTGGGTTGCCAAGTCCTTCTACAATGCATGAAAGTGAAAAGTGAAAGTAAAGTCACTCAGTCATGTCTGACTCAGCGACCCCATGGACTGCAGCCTACCAGGCTCCTCCGTCCATGGGATTTTCCAGGCAAGAGTACTGGAGTGGGATGCCATTGCCTTCTCTGTTCAGTCACACAGTCGTGTTCAACTCTTTGTGACTCCAAGGACTGCAGCAGGCCAGGCCTCTCTGCCTGTCACCAATTCCCAGAGGTTACTCAAACTCATGTCCATTGAGTCAGTGATACCATCCAGCCATCTCCTCTGTCATCCGTTTCTCCTCCCACCTTCAATCTTTCCCAGCATCAGGGCATTTTCCAATGAGTCAGTTCGTCACATCAGGAGGCCCAAATATTGGAGTTTCAGCTTCAACATCAGTCCTTCCAGTAAACACTCAGGACTGATAGCCTTTAAGATGGACTGGTTGGATCTCCCTTGCACTCCAAGGGACTCTCAATAGTCTTTAACAGCACAGTTCAAAGACATTGTCAATTCTTCAGTGCCCAGCTTTCCTTATAGTCCAACTCTCATATTCATACGTGACTACTGGAGAAACCAAAGCTTTGACTAGATGGACCTTTGTTGGCAAAATAATGTCTGCTTTTTAATATGCTGTCTAGGTTGGTCAAAACTCTTCTTCCAGGGATCAAGCATCTTTTAATTTCATGACTACAGTCACCATCTGCAGTGATTTTGGAGCCTCCCAAAATAAAGTCTATCACTGTTTCCCTGTTTCCCCGTCTATTTGCCATGAAGTGATGGGACCAGATTCCATGATCTTCTTTTTCTGAATGTTGAGCTTTAAGCCAATGTTTTCACTCTCCTCTTTCACTTTTATCAAGAGGCTCTTTAGTTGTCTTTGCTTTCTGCCATTAAGGTGGTGTCCTCTGCATATCTGAGGTTATTGATATTTCTCCCAGTAGTCTTGATTCAAGCTTGTACTTCATCCAGCGCAAAATTTCTCACTGTGTACCTGCATATAAGATAAATAAGCAGAGTGACAATAAAAGCCTTGACAAACTCCTTTCCCAATGTGGAGCCAGTCTATTGATCCATGTCCAGTTCTAGCTATTGCTTCTTGACCTGCATACAGATTTCTCAAGAGGCAAGGCAGGTGGTCTGGTATTCCTATCTCTTTCAGAATTTTCCAGTTTGTTGTGATCCACACAGTCAAAGGCATTGGCATAGTCAATAAAGATGAAGTAGATCTTTTTCTGGAACTCTCTTGCTTTTTTCATGATCCAGCGGATGTTGGCAATTTGATCTCTGTTTCCTCTGCCTCTTGTAAATCCAGGTTGAAAATCTGGATGTTCATGGTTCACGTATTATTGAAGCCTGGCTTGGAGAATTTTGAGCATTACTTTGCTAGCATGTGAGATGAAGGGAATTGTGTGAAAGTCTGAGCATTCTTTGGCTTTTCCTTTCTTAGGGATTGGAATGAAAACTGACCTTTTCCAGTCCTGTGGCCACTGCTGAGGTTTCCAAATTTGCTGACATGTTGAGTGCAACACTCACAGCATCATCTTTTAGGATTTGAAATAGCTAAACTGGAATACTATCACCTCCCCTAGCTTTGTTCTTAGTGATGCTTCCTAAGGCCCACTTGACTTTGCATTTCAGAATGTCTGGCTCTAGGTGAGTAATCACACCATCATGATTATCTCGGTCATTCAGATCTTTTTTGTATAGTTCTTCTGTGTATTCTTTCCACCTCTTCTTAATATCTTCGGCTTCTGTTAGGTCCATACCATTTCTGCCCTTTATTGAACCCATCTTTGCATGATAGCAGCTTCCCAGATAACTCAGATGGTAAAGCGTCTTCCTGCAGTGCAGGAGACCTGGGTTTGATCCTGGAGTTGGGAAGATCCCCTGGAGAAAGAAATGGCAACCCACTCCAGTACTCTTGCCTGGAAAATTCCATGGATGGAGGAGCCTGATAAGCTACAATCCCTGGGATTGCAAACAGTCAGACACAAAAATGTTCCCTTGGTATCTCTAATTTTCTTGAAGAGATCACTAGACTTTCCTATTCTATTGTTTCCCTCTATTTCTTTGTACTGAACACCGAGGAAGACTTTCTTATCTCTCCTTGCCATTCTTTACAACTCTGCATTCAAATGGATATATCTTTTCTTTTCTCCTTTGCCTTTTGCTTGTCTTCATTTCATAACTGTTTGTAAGGCCTCCTCAGACAACCATTTTGCCTTCTTGCATTTCTTTATCTTGGGGATGGTCTTGATTCCTATCTTCTGTACAATGTCATGATCCTCTGTCCATAGTTCTTCAGACACTCTGTCTATCAGATCTAATCCCTAGAATTTGTCACTTCCACTGTATAGTAGTAAGGGATTTGGTTTAGGTCACACCTGTATGGTCTAATGATTTTCCCTACTTTTTTCAATTTAAGTCTGAATTTGGCAATAAGGAGTTCATGATCTGAGCCTCAGTCAGCTTCCAGTCTTGTTTTTGCTTACTGTATAGATCTTCTCCATCTTCAGTTGCAATCTGATTTTGGTATTGATCATCTGGAGATGTCCATGTGTAAAGTCTTCTCTTGTGTTTTAGGAAGAGGAGACAAATACAGATAAAATTGAAATACAACTGGAGCAAAAATATTCAAACTTCAAGTGAAGTTAATATGCAAATATGATAAGCTTTATCTCATTTATATGAGTACATAATTTCTCCCAGTATACACTGTTTACATTAATTCTGAATATACTTTTTCAAACCCATTTCCTTATTTCTCATCATTTTGTACATTTTGTGAATTTTTAACTCTTCCTTAGGTTTTAGAATAAGAACAGTATCAGTCTCTTTCTTAGGTTTGTGAATTTGGAGGAACTGGTTAGTCATTTGTAGGATAGAGGTCTGTCCTCTGGAAACCAACTCTATCTACAACATTGTAACTCTTCAGTATATAAGTCCTCAATATCCAATTTCTTCTGTTAACCAATTGTTTTGCTTATTTGCTTTAGTTGTTATTGCAAAAAAAAATTGCATACAGAAAAATACCCAAATCTTAATTGTAAAATGTGACAATTCTTAGAAAATATATGTGCTACTGTAAGCAATACCCAAATCAAGGTGCAAATTTTATTACCCCAGAAATTTCCCTCACAACTCTTTCTGGTCTATACCAACCCCTGGATTAGGATACCTCTGTTCTGTTTTCTATTATAACTTCTAGGTTATAAGGTTTATGCTTTGCTTTAATGAAACATTTTTTCCCCCAAAGTTGCTTCCTTTAACAAGTAACATATAAGAGGTTGATAGTTTAAAATGATTGAGAGTGATCAATATTGTTAGACTTACATTTTAGCCATGCTACTGAATGTATAGTGGTTTTGATTTTCATTTTTGTGATAACTAATGAGGCTGTGAACTTTTTATGTATGTTGTTTTTGTTCTCAATGTTTCCTATTTATACATTTTTCATTGTAAATGGCTTGTTCAATAAACTTACCACTTTTTATTGGGATCTTTATGCTTTTATTTTTGAGTTATAAAATATTTTATGGACTCTAGCTATAACTCCTTTTTTCACATATATATTTTATAAATATTTTCTCCTAGAGTTGTTGTGTTCAGTTGCTTAGTCATGTCCAACCCTTCGCAACGCCATGGACTGCAGAAAACCAGGCTTCCCGGTCCATCATTATCTCTGGGAGTTTGCTCAAATTCATGTCCATTGAGTCAGTGATGCTATCTAACCGTCTCATCCTCTGTCATTCCCTTCTCCTTCTGCCCTCAAGCTTTCCCATCATCATGGTGCTTTCTAATTAGTCAGTTCTTTGCAGCAGGTGGCCAAGTACTGGAGCTTCAGCTTCAGCATCAGTCCTTCCAATGAATATTCAGGGTTGATTTCCTTTAGGATTGCTTAGTTTGATATCCTTACTGTCCAGGGAAACCTCAAGAGTCTTCTCCAACATTCAGTTTGAAAGTATCAATTCTTCAGTGGTCAGCCTTCTTCAGCCTTCTTCATGGTCTAAAATCCATACATCACTACTGGAAAAATCATAGATTTGACAATATGGACATTTATTGGTAATGTATCTGCTTTTTAATATGCTGTCTAAGTTTGTCAATACTTTTCTTCCACAAGACTAGGGAAACAGAGGCTCTTGCAGGGCACAAACAAAACTTTGTGCATATCAGGACCCAGGAGAAAGGAGTAGTGACCCACAAGACACTGAGACTTACCTGTTGTGCTTGGGAGTCTCTGGAGGAAGAGTGGATCAACAGTGGTCTGCCTTGGAGTCAGGGTCACTGACTACAACAGTCCTTGGAGGCATGGCATGCTGGCATAAGTCCTTTAAAGGGAGGCTGTCATTACCACCATTACCCCTACCATACAGGGAGGGAACATAGCCCCACCCATTAGCAGAAAATTGGATTAAAGACTTATTGAGCATGGCCTTGTCACCAAACAAGACCCTGTTTTCCCCACAGCCAGTTCCTCCCATCAGGAAGCTTGCACAAACTTCTTATCCTCATCCATTAGAGGGCAGAGAGAATGAAAGGTACAATCACAGAAAACTAACCAAAGAGATCATATGAACCACAACCTTGCTTAACTCAATGAAACTATGAATCATGCCAAATAAGGTCACCCAGGACAGACGGGTCATGATGGAGAGTTCTGAAAAATGTGGTTCACTGGAGAAGAGAATGGCAAACCACTTCAGCATTCTTGCCTTGAGAACCTCATGAATAATAGGAAAAGGCAAAAAGATATGACACTGAAATATGAACCCCACTGTTTGGTAGGTGTCCAATATGCTAGCAGAGAAGAGCGGAGAAATAGCTCCAGAGGAAAAAGAGGCTGAGCCAAAGCAGAAACATAATCAGTTGCAAATGTGTCTGATAGTGAAAATAAAGTCCAGTGCTCTAAAGAACAATATTGCATAGGAAGCTGGAACATTAGGTCCATGAATCAAGATAAATTAGAAATGGTCAAAGAAGGGATGGCAAGAGAGAACATCAACATTTTAGGAATCAGTGATGTAAAATGGACAGGAATGAGTGAATTTAATTCAGATAGATACTATATCTACTACTGTGGGCAAGAATTCCTTGGAAGAAGTGGAATAGCTCTCATAAAAAAAAAAAAAAAAAAAAAAGAGTCCAAATTCAGGATTTGAGTGCAATCTCAAAAATGGCACAATGACCTCCTAGAGTACGTCTTGATAATGCATTTTCTTAATAAGTAGAATAAGTAGAAATTTAAGGCAAGGCAAAGAAGGGCTTAACAATTGGCCTTTTATGATTGCTTTGTGCTTACTCAGTTCTGTTCTGTCGCTCAGCCATGTCTGACTCTTTGCCACCCAATGAACTGCAGCATGCCAGGCCTCCCTATCAATCACCAACTCCTGGAGTTTACTCAAATTCATGTCCACTGAGTCAGTGATGCCATCCAACCATCTCATCCTCTGTCATCCCATTCTTCTCCTGCATTCAATCTCTCCCAGCATCAGGGTCTTTTCCAGTGAGTCACTTATTCACATCAGGTTTCCACAATATTGGAGTTTCAGCCTCAGCATCAGTCCTTACAATGAATATTCAGGTCTGATTTCCTTTAGTATTGACTGGTTGGATCTCCTTGCCATTTAAGGAACTCTTAAGAGTCTTTTCCAACATCACAGTTCAAAGCCATCAGTTTTTCAGTGCTCAGCTTTCTTTATAGTCCAACTCTCACATTCATACATGACTACTGGGAAAAAAAATAGCTTTGACTAGATGGACCTTTGTTCATAAAGTATAATGTCTCTATTTTTTAATAAGCTATCTAGGTTGGTCATAGCTTTTAGTACAAGGGGCAGTTGCGTTCAGTTGCTCAGTCATGTCTGACTCTTTGTGACCCCATGAATCACAGCACGCCAGGCCTCCCTGTCCATCACCAACACCCGGAGTTCACTCAAACTCACTTCCATCGAGTCAGTGATGCCATCCTGCCATCTCATCCTCTGTTGTCCCCTTCAATTCCTGCCCCCAATCCCTCCCAGCATCAGGGTCTTTTCCAATGAGTCAGTTCTTTGCATCAGGTGGCCAAAGTATTGGAGCTTCAGCTTTAGCATCAGTCCTTCCAATGAGTATTCAGAACAGATTTCCTTCAAGATTGACTAGTTTGATCTCCTTGCAGTCCAAGGGACTCTCAAGAGTCCTCTCTAGAACCATAGCTCAAAGCATCAATTGTTTGGCACTCAGCTTTCTTTGTGGTACAACTCTCACATCTATACATGACTACTGGAAAAAACATAGGTTTGACTAGATGGAGTATGAATATGAATGATCACTTCTAAATTGACTAAGTTTGCCATATGCAAATAATACCTCAAAAATTAAAGAAAACTGATGTTACCAAATGTTTAAAAGTATAAAAACATGTTAATGAACATTAATTCTATAAAAGATTTTAAAAATTTATACAGTAAAATTTCATTTTTTATATTAAAATTATCTATATCTGCAAAGAAATAATATTATAATATGAAAATTTTATACTAAATCTCTAACTCAGGTACAAAGTCACCAGAATGGGTAAAATGAGAAGGACTAAAGATACCATTTCCTAGAAAGCATTTGTTATTGTTCAGCTGCTAAGTTGCGTCCAACTCTTTATAACCCCATAGAGTATAGTTCACTCTGTCCATGGTATTTCCCAGGCTACAATACTGCAGTGGATTCCCATTTCCTTCTCCAGGATATCTTCCTGATCCAGGGATCAAACTCAGATTTCTTGATTGGCAAGCAGATTCTTTATCACCAAGCCACCAGGGAAGCCCCACTAAAAAGGATGTGTAGCCACAAACTATCAAACACTGCTGGTGGGTACGTTTATTGATAGAATCATCTGGGAAATTATTTGGCATTATGTACTAAATCTAAGCAAAAATCTCACCTATAAAGCACTGTTTCTAGGTATAAACTGAAGAAAAACACATGCATAATTTTACTAACCCAAGTACAAAAATATTTACAACAGCATTTTTCTTTTTTAATATTTTTTTTGCAGAATTGTGTTGGTTTCTGCCAAATATCAACATGAATGAGCCATAAGAGCAGCATTCTTTATAATTCCTATAAGTGAAAATAGTACAAATATCCATTAACAGAATAGTGGATAAAACATCTTGGAGTTTTTACATAGCAGAATATAATGCACACAGCATTATAAATTAACTAACTACTTCTATACAGAACAGTATATGTTGTTTCACCAACTATATAATTCCATTTCCAAGAAAATAAAAATCTGGCAATATTAATCAGTGATAGAAGCCTGAATAGTGATTGCCTTTAATTGAAAATAGTTTATTAAAGGCTCAAGTTTGGACAGAATGAGCAAGTTTTTCTGTGATGTAGAAAGTATGCAATATCTTTATCTGGCTAATAAACACATACACAATGACACACATATAATATACGTACATGTATGAGCTATCAAGATTTCTGCATTTGACTCTAGAAACATTACCCTCCATAAATATTATTGAAAATAAAATGCCTTAAAACCTTACAAAAACCAATGGAATGTCAGGATTTTATGTAATAGAAATAATTCTGTGTATAATTGCTGCTAGAATTAAAATTAACTCAAGTACTCTGAGGCACAATCTCACAAAATCCAATAAATTAAAAGATATTTGGCCTTAAGACTTGGAGAAGGCAATGGCACCCCTTTCCAGTACTCTTGCCTGGAAAATCTCATGGACAGAGGAGCCTGGTGGGCTGCAGTCCATGGGGTCACGAAGAGTCGGACACGACTAAGTGACTTCACTTTCACTTTTCATTTTCATGCATTGGAGAAGGAAATGGCAACCTACTCCAGTGTTCTTGCCTGGAGAATCCCAGGGATGAGGGAGCCTTGTGAGCTGCCATCTATGGGGTTGCACAGAGTCGGACACAACTGAAGTGACAGCAACAGCAGCAGGCATTAAGACTCAGCACTTCAGATTAACCTTAGTGATGTGCTGATTTTAATAGGATACATATATTAAAATGTCTAACTAGCATTTTCACATAATATAATATCAATAGGTATAAAGATAACTGATCTAAGGTCCTAAGTGTTAGGTAAAGACGACCAGGACCCCGAAAAGAGTGTCTAACAGGCTTTTTAATGGTGAAGCGCTACCGAGCGGAACGGGATTCCTGGACCCGAACAAGGCAGGGTGAGGAAGTCCACGCCTGGGCCATGCTAGAAGCAGGTTATATAAGTTTATTTCAAGGGATGGTCAGGTTAATGGACAGCGGTTCGGATAGGTTGCCAGGCGGAGGCGTCGCGGGCTGACAAGTCCTTCTACATGGTTGGGGTGGCTTTAGCTGGTGAAGTGTGCTGTCATTGGTCCCTGGGATCTGGGAGGCTCCTAAATCCAGTAAAACATAGCTTCTATAGAAATTCTACAATCACTAATCTTTACAAAGAAAATATTAATAATGACAAAAATGATTGCATTCATCTGACTGAATATAATATGAGGAAAAACTGTCTTGTTCATTAACACACGGCAGACAGTGGATATGTTTCATATGTCTACAACTAACATGTAAATAAAAACTGTATTTCCCAAATGAAATATGGTTTAATATTGTCATGTTTACTGCTACCAAATGCATGCACAATGACAGCAGAGAGAATGAGTGATGTTGATCTACTTATCTCATTAAATGCATATAGTATTTGAAGGGAGTAGAATGCTCATTTTCTAGCCATTAATCCAGATCAACTAAGAAAACTGGAGAATAAAAAAAGTCTTATAACTTATACCTCCTTTACAAGTTGAAATTGATTAAATATATGAGCAAAGAACCAAGAGCTTCCATGGAATTCCTATTCAAAGGCTGCGTTCAACTTCTTTATAGGAACAAGAAACAAAATAAATTAAAGGCAAACATTGGTTGGAAGAATTAAAACAATTATTTTGAGAAACCAGGAGGCTGAATAAAAGCATCCGCATATATGTCCATAAACCATAGGGGAAATTAATTGTTGTTATGAAAGCTGTAGTTGGTGTCTTAGCACATGAGTGGAAACTTTCTGGTATCCTCAAAACACAAGATATTTTTATCTGTTTCTTGCTGTTTGAAAATCTAGGTTGCCTGTTTATTAAGCTGTTTCTCAGTTCCTGGCCAGGTCTCCATGGACTCTTTCTGTTTCCTTACTACATCCCAAGGTTGCAGTCTGCTTTACTTCTCAGGATACTTATTTTCAACTGCTCTGTTTCGAAGCTTCTCAGCAAAGGCTGAATGTGGGGTAGAGCATATTCATTCCCATATTTCCTTCTCTGTGAACACTAAAGTAAGCACCTAAGCTCATCATTGTTTAATGAAAAAAGGCTATTAATTACAATATGAATATACTAATAAAAAGAAAAGAGCACTACTTATTTTGAACTGCTAGAGCAAAAATACCATGGACTGAGTAACTTAATAAACAGTTGTTTCTCACAGTTACAGAGGCTGAGAATTTCAAGATCAAGGTGCTTGCGGATTTGATTCCTGGTAAGAGCCTTCTTCCTGATTTACACACAATATCCTCTCAAGACATAAAAGAGGAAGAGAGCTTCCTCCTTTTTTAAAGACACTAATCTCATCATAGAAAAAGCAAGAGAATTCCAGAAAAAGTCTACTTCTGCTTCATTATGCTACAACTTTTGACAGTGTGGATCATAACAAACTGTGGAAAATTCTTAAAGAGAAATGGAAACAGTAGATCACCTTATCTGCCTCCTGAGAAACTTGCATACAGGTCAAGAAGCAACAGTTAGAACCAGACATGGAACAATATTCCTGGTAAGAGCCTTCTTCCTGATTTACACACAATATCCTCTCAAGACATAAAAGAGGAAGAGAGCTTCCTCCTTTTTTAAAGACACTAATCTCATCATAGAAAAAGCAAGAGAATTCCAGAAAAAGTCTACTTCTGCTTCATTATGCTACAACTTTTGACAGTGTGGATCATAACAAACTGTGGAAAATTCTTAAAGAGAAATGGAAACACTAGATCACCTTATCTGCCTCCTGAGAAACTTGCATACAGGTCAAGAAGCAACAGTTAGAACCAGACATGGAACAAGACTGGTTCAAAATTGGGAAAGGAGTATGTCAAGGCTATATATTGTCACCATGTTTATTTAAATTATATGCAGAGTGCCTGCGAAATGCTGGGCTAGATTAATCACAAGCCAGAATCAAAACTGCCAGAGAAATATCAATAACCTCAGATATGCAGATGATACCACCCTTATGATAGAAAGCAAAGAGGAACTAAAGAGCTTCTTGATGAAAGTGAAAGAGGAGAGTGAAAATGCTGCCTTAAAACTCAACATTCTTTTCTCAGCCATTAAAAAGAATACATTTGAATCAGTTCTGATGAGGTGGATGAAACTGGAGCCAATTGTACAGAGTGAAGTAAGCCAGAAAGAAAAACACCAATACAGTATACTAACACATATATATGGAATTTAGAAAGATGATAATTATAACCCTGTATGTAAGACAGCAAAAGAGACACAGATGTATAGAACAGTCTTTTGGACTCTGTGGGAGGGGGAGAGGGTGGGATGATTTGGGAGAATGGCATTGAAACATGTATAATATCGTATAAGAAATGAATCGCCAGTCTAGGTTTGATATACGGGATGCTTGGGGCTGGTGCACCAGGATGACCCAGAGGGATGATATGGGGAGGGAGGTGGGAGGGGGATTCAGAATTGGGAACTTGTGTACACCCATGGTAGATTCATATTGATGTATGGCAAAACCAATACAGCATTATAAAGTAAAATAAAGTAAAATTATAAAAAAAGTATGAAAACTTAAAAAAAAATTCTAAAAATTGAGGTCATGGCATCCTGTCTCATCATTTCATGGCAAATAAATGGGGAACAATGGAAAACAGTAAGAGACTTTATTTTCTTGGGCTCCAAAATCACTGCAGATGGTAACTGCAGCCATGAAATTAAAAGATGCTTGCTCCTTGGAAGAAAAGCTATGACAAACCTACATAGCATATTAAAAAGCAGAGCTATTACTTTGCCAACAAAGGTTCATCTAGTCACAGCTATGGTTTTTCCAATAGTCATGTATTAATGTGAGAGTTGGACCATAAAGAAGGCTGAGTGCTAAAGAATTGATACTTTTGAACTTTGGTGTTGGAGAAGACTCTTGAAAATCCCTTCGACTTCAAGGACATCAAACTAGTCAATCTTAAATGAAATCAGTCCTGGATATTCATTGGAAGGACTGATACTGAAACTAAAGCTGCAATATTTTGGCCACATGTTGCAAAGAGTCATCTCATTAGAAAAGACCCTGATGCTGGGAAAGATTGAAGGTAGGAGGAGAAGGAAATGACAGAGGGTGAGATGGTTGGGTGGCATCACTGACTAGATGGACATGAGTTTAAACAAGCTCTGGGATTTGGTGAAGGACAGGGAAATGCTTTGCAGTGGGTTTGCAAAGAGTTGGACATGACTGAGTGGCTGAACAACAACAAATCTCATCACAGAGGGCTTACTTTTATGACCTCATTTAAGCCTAATTACTTTCCAAAGACTCCATCTCCAGACACTATCACAGTGAGAATTAGAGATTCAACATATTAATTTGCGAGAGACATAAACATTCATTCCTAATAACACACGAATTCCAGAAACATTAACATGTAATAGTAATCCATCTGTGTCCCAGGTTCCTGACTCTTTTTTTACATAGATCCGAAAGTTCTCCCAGGATATCCTGAAAAATAGGCTAAACTTCACAATTTGCCTACTGGCCTCAATTTCTATTTGTTTGTTTGTTTGTTTTTTCCTTCAACATTATATGAATGCAGAGACATGTTTTATAGATCAGACATTGCTAAGTGTGAATTAAACAATTTATGATTAAATACTCCTTACACTGGGACAGGGTCTGGAAGAAGTGAGGCTAAAGAATCATTTTTTTACAAAATAAACTCTACAATATGGACTCCACCAGGTAATCATAAAACACACACACACACACACACACACAGAACTTGTCTTTCATCTTAGTTTTCTCAATAGCTTATTTTGCCTGATAAACAGCCTTTGAGACTTTATTTCCAGTAGAAGAGAAATCACTTTTTTTATATACTATTTGAATACATAAATTATTAACACATTTGGGGCTTATCT
>SJYC01103229.1:0-25970 GCA_006408675.1 Madoqua kirkii
TGATGGGGAAATGAATATTATCTTCAATCAAATGAGCACTCTTTATGAATAAATGAAATTTATGTAAATGTAGAAAATATTCAGAACTATGTGACAAAACTTTGATTTCATATATAGTATAATATTTAATTTATAATAGCTAACTGGTTTAAACTTCTTATTTAGAACAGCAAAACCAAAATACATCCTATTAAAAGTTTATTAATATTTACCAAGCATTTTTCCTAAAACATATACAGAGCTATAGAAATATGTTTTCATTGTTGAAAGCCACTAGATAAATAATAATTAAGACAACTAAAAACACAATATTTTATAATAGGCAATGATGAAGTAAAAAAAATACACATTCTGATAACAGAACTGAAATAACAATTTTAAATGATTTAGAATAATTTTAAAATGATTTAGGATGATGTTTTTTAAGGAACTGACTTATGTGACTGTGACTACTGGAGCTGGCAGTTGTGTGAAATTCAAAGGAAAGTACCTAGAACTCAGGCAGGGTTTCTATTACAGCATCAAGGTAGTAATCTTCCTTTCTTCTAAAAACCTCAGTCTCTGTTATTAAGGCTTTCAATGAATTGAATGAGGTCCAATCACATTTTGGAAGCCAATTTGCTTTACCTAAAATCTTACTGTTTATCAGAATTAATCTCACGAAACATGAACATTTAGATTAGGGTTGACCAGACAGCGAAGGCCATCACAGTCTAACCATGCTGAAACATAAAAGTAACCATCATAATGTATAAAGCACTCAAGTTAAAAAAATTTGACACAAAATGATGAATTAGCTATTGTTTTTCATATATTGTTGTTCAGCCACTGAGTCTTGTCTAACTCTTTGTGATCTCATCAACTACAGCACACCAAGCTACTCTGTCCTCCATTATCTCCCAGAGTTTGCTCAAATTCATGTCCATTGAATCTATCTCATCTTCTGCCACCCCGTTCTCCTTTTGCCTTCAATTGTTCCCAGCATCAGGATCCTTTCCAATGAGTCAGCTCATCACAATAGGTGTGCAATGTGTTGGAGCTTAAACGTCATCATCCGTCCTTCAAGTGAATATTCAGGTTCGTTTCCTTTAGGATTGACAAATTTGATCTACTTGCAGTCCAAAGTACTCTCAAGAGTCTACTCTAACACCACAATTTGAAAGCATCAATCCTTTGGTGCTTAGTCTTCTTTATACTCCAACCCTCACATCCATATATAACTACTGAGAAAATCATAGCTTTGACTATCTGGACTGTGCCAGCAAAGTGATGTCTCTGCTTTTTAATACACTGTCCGGTTTATCAAAGCTTTCCTTCCAAAGAGCAAGTATTTTTTAATTACATGGCTGTATAGGAGCCCAGCAGTTTTCTCTACTTTCTTCAATTTAAGTTTGAATTTTGCAAAAAGGAGATCATGCTCTGAGTGACAGTCCTGTCTCAGTCTTCTTTTTGCTGATTGTATAGAGCTTCTCTATTTTGGGCTGAAAAGAAAATAATCTAGATTTCAGTATTGACTATTGCGTGATGTCCATGTGTAGAGTTCTCTTGGATTGTTGGAAAAGGATATTTACTATAACCAGAGTATTCTCTTGAAAAAACTCTGCCAAGCTTTCCCGTGTTTCATTTTGGACTCCAAGGCCAAACTCACCTGTTATTTTGGGTATCTCTTGACTTCTACTTTCGCATTCCGATCCCCTATGATGAAAAGGACACCTTTTTTTGGTATTAGTTCTAGAAAGTGTTGTAGGCCTTCATACAATTGGTCAGCTTCAGCTTCTTCAGCATCAGTGTTTGGGGCATAGGCTTAGATTACTGTGATTCCAAATGGTTTGCTTGGAAACAAACTGGGATCATTCTTTTGTTTTTGAGATTGCACTCAAGTACAGCATTTCAGGCTCTTTTTTGTTGAGTATGAGGGATACTCTATTTCTTCTAAGGGATTCTTGTCCACAGTAGTATACATAATCGTCATCTGAATTAAATTCATCCGTTTAAGTTCACTGATTCCTAAAATGTTGATGTTCAGTCTTGCCATCTCCTGTTAACCAAGTTCAATTTACCTTGATTCATGGACCTAACATGTCAGGTTCCTTTGCAAACTGTTCTTCAGAGCACTGGAATTTGCTTTCACCACCAGATACATTCACAACTGAATGTCATTTCCACTCTGGCCTACTCATTTCATTCTGGAGCTATAAGTAATTTCCCTTTGCTTTTCCTCAGTAGCATATTGGACACCTTTTGACCTGAAGGGCTCATCTTCTGATGTCATATCTTTTTGCCTTTTTGTACTCCCCATGGAGCTCTCCAGATAAGAATACTGGAGTGGGTTGCCATTTCCTCCATGGGAACACATTCTGTCAGAACTCTCCACTATGACCCATCTGCCTTGGGTGGCCCTGCACGGCATGGCTCATAGCTTCACTGAGTTATGCAAGCTCATTCATCATGACAAAGCTATGATCCATAAAGGGGATTATTTTACAGATAACCCAAGATAAATGTAACAGCTTTCCCTAAATTTGTAAAGAAGATTTTTACTATTTCATGTGTACATATTATTCATATAGACATTCACATTCATCTATATTTACATTAAATATTTTATATAAAATATATGTGATATATGTATATTTTGTGCTATTAGGTGATATATTCATAAATGAAAGTATATGCATTCATACACTTATATATATACTTACCATGCATATTCATATATATAAGTATCTGCATATCTTTGTATACTATATATACCCACAAAATCATTTCATACTGCAGTATGTTCTAATAACTGGATGGATCTTTTTATGCAGTTAGTGCCAATACAAAAGAAAAAAGCTTGCATTATTTTTCCTTGTCATATAAGGGAAAGAAGTTTAGAACAGGAAAACTCACAGATGACCTCAATACTGAGGCAGAATGGATATGAAAAAATTAGATTGTAAAATTAACTTGTAATACTATAATAATAATAATTAAAATGTATACATATTAACAAATATTAGCACTAAAAATTGTCTCATATTGAAGCAATTGTTTATATTTGTGTAATCAAATATCCAAAATTTGAAATTTAGGCTATTGAAACATCTATATTTCATAGGGACAATAAAGCAATTTCAATTTTTGTAAACAAAGTGCATCATATATGAAATAGACCTTGAACTCTTTCCATAAAGCTCATGAATGGTGTCATTAATCAAAAATAATGATCTCTGTTCCTTAAAATATTTTAGTGACTTTAATATAACATGCAGCTTTCTTCTGCCATTGAAAGGATTTGAAGCACTGTAATTGTAAAAAGAAGTGGCCAACCTACACTTGTTACACATAGTGGGAAATCAGAGTCTTCTGTTAAATTTAACACCATTATTCTGAAAACTTGGAAACTGACTTATCACCTACAACTTGCAATGAAAAACTGTCTATACTGAACTTTTTTTTTTTTAGCTTCGTAACAACATACCCTAAATATGACAGTGAATTAAGGTGTAAAATATGTTTTTACTCTGCCTGACACAGAAATCATTTTTCTAGAATATACTTAGAACCGTAAGAAGACCTAACTTTTCAGTTTTACATGTTTGTAACAGGATAGGTATATCACAGGACTCAGAAGAAAATTAGAAAAACATTTGTTATTTTAAGAGAGAAAGTTACATTAAAATTGTGATGCTCTTCTTGTAGTAAATCCATTGGGTATTACATATACACTTCACTAATTAGTTCTAAACTGGGTATTCAAATGAATAGCTCAGTTAATCCTATATGTTAACACTTGCTTCTTGAAATAATTACTATTTAGGTTTTTAAAGTATTCATTAAATGTCTGCCAAATTACTTAAAAATCATAATAGACATTTAATGGGTGCTTTAAAACCAAAATAGAAATTACATTTGATTATAAGTAACTATAGGTTTATAAAGCTATCATTATATGTCTATTAAGACCATTTAACTTAAGTGTTACATAATTAGAGAAGAGCCAGGATTTTAATTGCACATTTGCAAACTGCTAGCTTGCTTTGCTAAATATTCATTTCATCCATTGCAGAAAAGTATGAGTAAGGTATGAAGATTTTGTCATTTATTTCCCTTAAGTAATTTTCACTACATTCTGTAGGGTATGACCTAACAATTGCATATCACATATGATAATGAGAGCATATGCAAAAATTTGAAAAGATATTTATATTGAAATAAATCTTTCGAAGTAGGATACATTTCACTGATGCTCCACTCCTTAAAAAAAAAAAAAAAAGGCTCTTGACCGGCCAACAGGTTTTTCTTTGTCCTCCTTTAATGTAAATGATTAATATTGGTCCTGTAACCAAATAGCTGTGATAGGAAATAATTGGTATCAAACTATGATTCAGCATGTACTGTCTTGAGTCTAGAAAGTACATCCCAAGTTGCCAATAAAAAAGCACAATTTCCCATTAATTATCTCACTAAACAGTTGCTTGTTATCACTGAAGTTAAGTGGGGATTAAAAGAGATACTAAATTGAACTTTTATGCCTTGAAGTGCCAACTCATCTTGAACTCAAGATGGAATACAAAATGCAAAGAGTGTAAGATTGTAATTTGGTTGCAGGTTCAATTCAGTAGATAAATAATGTGCCTCCAACAGCAGGCTTTTAGAGGCACTAAAACTACTTTCGTAAAGGTATCCACTTTTAGTTCCTCAGTATATCTCCATTAGGCACCTGAGGTTGCCTCTCGCAAAACTGAAGAAGAAAACATTCTGCTAAGAGAAAATTTATTTCTATATTATTTCTTCCGTGATTTTTTTCCTTCTGGAAACATTTGCATTTAAACAAAATTTAATGTCACTGGAATCCATCTGCCCACACTTACCCTGTTTTTTACCCCTGAATAAACATCACCTGTGAAGTGTTGTAAACACGGTTGCTATTCCATTTTCTTAATTTTGTGCAGATCTATCCAAACTCAAGGTAGAGCTTGATTCATTTAATGTGGGACATGGAGGACTTGGGACATGGAGGTAGGAATTTTAGTCTTTCTATGTATTCTTAGTTATTCCCAGTAATCTGACAAAGAATTCATGACCCGCTTGCTATCTGCTGATCCATTTTTAGGAAAACTAATTAAGGGAAAGAAAGCTCAAACCAAAGGATATTACAGACCTAAATTTTCATGGCAGTACACTGGTTTTTCACCATCCCATCAGCATGCCCTAAACAAGTTATTCCAGATACTAACAAGTCTCTTATTTATTTATTTATTTATTGGTATTTCTTTTGATCTTTTAGTTTAAATCATTACAAACAAAGTTAAATCTTTTGGAGTCAACTTACCACTATTCTTAGCCTCAGCCATTGTCTAGGACTAGTCAGGCCACATTTCATGAATTTTATTCACCTTCAAGAGCATCAGATTTGGTGAAACTCAAATGTTCAGTATTCTAAAGGAGACATTTTTCTTGAGAAAATAATTTTAATTTGTTGTTAATATTTTTAATGGAAGCTTTATAATAAACCCTAGCATCCTCAGATTTCTTCAAAACAGAAAAATTAGCAATAGTCAAATACTCTGAATAAGAATTTGAATTTGACTGCTTTCCATAATACTAGCCAGAGTCTCAAAGTCACATCATCCCTGATAATCATTCAATGATAATGAGGCTGGAAGATACCACTGATAATTATACTTGCACTATTATTTTATTTACACAGATGATTTCATTTATTCACACTGCTATTTCTCCCCTATAGGTGCAGTTTATATGACACCTGCCTTAAATGAAGATCTCTAGATTCTATGATGAGTACAGAAACATACTTACCATGAGACAGTATTTTCCTTTAACTTGTATGAATCCTAGGAAGGGGCAATGTGTTCACATCATCCTATGCTTATGTAGAAATTACAAAATTAAGATGTTTTCACATTTTTTTTTTAATATTAAGAAAGTCTTTCAGTCTTCCCTAGTGGCTCAGTGGTAAAGAATCTGCCTGCAAATGCAGGGTACATGGGTTTTATCTCTGGGTCAGAAAGGCCCCCTCCAGTAGGGAAATCCTATGGACAGAGGAGCCTAGCAGAGTACAGTCCACAGGACCACAAAGAGTTGGACATGACTGAACGGCATCAGTCTTCACAAAACCTGAACTACCACTGGCTGTATGAAAATGAAATTCTAATCACAGTCAACCATAGAATGGAGTAAAACTTGTGAAAACTTTTTTTTCTATTAGTTTCCTAGGAGACAGTCTGAAAAATCTCATAAATTAACAACATGATGTGTTCATGGAAGAATTTGAAAAAACATTAAATAGATGTATCCTTTACTTACAGGGCATGTTATTTCTTGCTGCAGATATAGAAATGTGATTCCTGACTGTCAACAAAAAGTCAAAAATATCATCCTGAGGAAATTAATCATTAAGTTTGGGTATGAAAATGCAATTCTAATGAATCTAGGATGAATACATCCTGTTTCCTTTTTATCTGACTCTCATTAAAGCTAATTTTTGTGGATACTGTTTCATAGGCGAGCACATTTAAAGCAGATAGATGTTTGCATTTTTAAGCTTCAGGAGGGAATGAGTGAAAAGAGACATCTACATAAAGTCGAATAAAATCATTCAGCCCAGTGGGTTTTAGAAATGATTTCCTAGCAGTTGCTGATACTGATTCCAAGATATTCATTCCTTTTGAAGCAGCTCTTTGATATTCTGTGGAGTTGAAAAACAAGCTAAAAAAGAAAGAACTGAGGATGAGATTAAATAACTTAGAAACTTTTTTTGTGTGTTAAGAGTGTGTGCTAAGTCTACTTGAGAGTCCTACTCTTTGCAACCCTGTGGACTGTAGCTCTTCTATCCATGATTCCTCTATCCATGGGATTCTTCTGGCAAGAACAGAGGAATGGACTGCCATTTCCTTCTCCAGAGGATCTTCCTGACCCAGGGATCAAACCCTCATCTCTTCTATCTCCTGCATTGGCAGGTGGGTTCTTTACCACTGGTGACATCTGAGAACTGCTTTTTTATTAAGTATTTTAAACATTTTTCATTATAATATAAATAGAAGATACAAAAATAAAATTAAAAATATATGACTCGTTAATTTATCACAAAGATCACACATACATTTAATTACCATATTGTTCAAAAAGTGGACTTTTCAGCTCCTAAAAGCTCCTTCCTTCCCCTTTCCAATTTTCTTTTGCCCATGGCAGCCACTACCCTGATGGAGTAGCATGAGACTGCTGCGCTTGTTTGAACTGGATTGGAGTTGAATACAGTTTGTGTACTCTGAGGTAATTAGTACAACAATCATTCTTATACATACGCATGCTTTTATTCATGTAATTTTGGTGCGCAAATGAGCATTCTTGTAAAGAACATATGTATTTTAGCTATTCCAGTGGAGATGTCATGATAATAAACTGAACTTCTACAGTTACTAATAAAATTGAGTCCATTGCCATATTTACTCGTCATTTGGAATATCACCTTTTGCAAGTGGCTGTTAAAGTGCTTTTTACAACCCATTTTATTTTGGAATTGCTTATTTCTTTAAGTTATTATGAAACAATTTTAAATTTAGAAAATAATTTCAAAGAAGGTACAGAACAGAGTGCTTCTTTATTCCTTTCCCTCGAATTTCCTCCAATTTCCTCCATGCTAACATCACACATAATCCTGGTACATTTATCAAAACTAAGAAATTAATGTTTTTAGTTATTGATTCATTGATTGATTTTTGGCTTCACTAGGTCTCCATAGCCCTGTGGCAACGTAGGCTTTCTCTAGTAGCAGCGAGCAGGGGCTACTCTCTAGATGTGGTGCACAGGCCTCTCATTGAGGTGCCTTCTCTTGTTGCAGAGCACGGGCTCCAGGGTGCGTGAGCTTCAACAGCTGCAGCATGCTGGCTTAGTAGTTATAGCTTATGGGTCCAGAGTGTAGGCTCGGTAGTTGTGGTTTTAGCTCCTCCGCAGCTTGTGGATTTTTCCGGACTAGGAATCGAACCCGTATGTCCTGTGTTGGCAGGCGTATTCTTAACCGCTGTACTACCAGAGAAGTCTAAAAATTAATATTGACACAATAATGCTAACTAAACCAGATGTCATTCCCAAGTCAACAGTTTTTGCATTAATGAATACTGAATACTAAACCAATGATCCATGAGTTGTGCATTTTTCTTTTACTTACTTATTTATGCATTTACTCTCTACACCATGAAGCCTGTGGGATCTTAGCTCTGCAACCAGAGATCAAACCCACACCTCCTGCAATGGAATCACTGAGTGTTAACCTCTGGCTTTCCAAGGAAGTCCCTGTACAATTTTCAATGTGATTGGTGGAAACAGATACCATTTCCTGTTCCGTAGGAGCCTTGGGTACTGTTATCTGCCATCCCTTCAGATGTCTCCCTTCCTTCACTCATCCCAGACTTGAGTAGTTTTCTCACATAGATTGTGATCTGTATTCTCCTCGATACTGTAGATGAATCCCTAGTGCCGCTGCTAAGTCACTTCAGTTATATTCAACTCTGTGCGACCCTATAGATGGCAGCCCACCAGGCTCCTCCTCCGTCTCTGGGATTCTCCAGGCAAGAACACTGAAGTGGGTTGGAAATGGGTTACCATTTCCTTCTCCAGTGCATGAAAGTGAAAAGTGAAAGTGAGGTCACTCAGTTGTGTCCGACTCTTCGAGACAGCCTACTAGGCTCCTGCGTCCATGGGATTTCCCAAGCAAGAGTACTGGAGTGGAGTGCCATTTCCTTCTCTGATTAATCCTTACAGAACTCCAGTATTTTCTCTCTCACCCTTTATTCTCAGTCAGTCTCTCCCCTTCTCTCTTTCTCCATTATTTAATCTCAATCCCCCCATTAAATTCACCTCCCCAGTACTCAGATTTGTGAACTCAGCCACTATGGTCTCCAGTGTGTCTCAGCTTTGAGTCTCAAACTCAGGATATTGTCTAAGTTCTATTTATGTCTGCCCCCTCCCACTTCTTCACAATGTCCCTGAAACACTATCAAATCAGTAATACAATAATCATAGAATTCCACTGATTTGTTTAGTGCTTCACAAAGTCACAGTACTAAGTTGACTGATACTCAGTGTCTTAATTGGGGCTTCCAACGTGGTGTTGGAGAAGGCAATGGCACCCCACTCAAGTACTCTTGCCTGGAAAATCCCGTGGATGGAGGAGCCTGGTAGGCTGCAGTCCATGGGGTCACGAAGAGTTGGACACAACTGAGAGACTTCACTTTGACTTTTCACTTTCATGCATTGGAGAAGGAAATGGCAACCCACTCCAGTATTCTTGCCTAGAGAATCCCAGAGACGAGCGAGCCTGGTGGGCTGCCGTCTATGGGGTCGCACAGAGTTGGACACACAACTGAAGCAACTTAGCAGCAGTAGCAGCAGCAAGGTGGTGCTAGTGGATCAAACACGTCTGCCAGTGCTGGAGACATGAGAGACATGGGTTCTATCCCTGGGTCAGGAAGATCCCCTGGAGAAGGGCATGGCAATCCACTACATTATTCTTGCCTGGAGAATCCCATGGACAGAGGAGCCCAACAGGCTACAGTCCATGGAGTCATAAAGAGTTGGACACAATTGAAACGACTTAGCAGGCACACACATGCACAATGAATTAATAACTGATTTACTGGTATATCTTGCAATTGATTCAGGGAAGGAGTGTGAATATATTTCTTATTGTTCCATTTTGACTAAAAGCAGAATGTTATTATCTCTTAATCATATCTACTTTATTAATGGAGTATTGAATTGTGTAAATATTTTAGAATATAAAACTTTATTTCTTATTCCTTGAAAATATCAATTGAAAGGTCTTGTTATTTTTATTCTAAGTAAATGAAAACTTGCTGAAAATCTATAAATAGAGTACTGATTATCACATATGTTAAGTACAGATTACTATCAATATGACAGAGTAATTTTAAATCACACTAATTTCTGTGAAAAGGCTTCCTGAAAATTGTCATTCTTTGGCTAAGTTTTGAAGGGTATTTAAAAGTGAACTAGACAAAGAAAAGAACACAGTAAATTAAACTGAGAAAATAGCATATAGAAGTCATGCTATATTTGATGAGAGGCTACTGCAAATGGTTTAATAGAGTTGCAATGACAAATATCTAGAAGATGCCAACAGAAAAAGCTGAATATATGTAAATAAGCTAATTAAAAACATCAGTGGAGAAAATAAATTCATTGTAGGCCAGAGAAGATGTACACATTGAAATTCCCATTTAACTCTGCTTCATCCTTCATGTTGAATTTATCAAAATAAATTATGTCTGACAAGTACTCCTATTGTCACTCAAATGCCTTTCTTTTCATTTTTAAACACCTTTCTATATAAGCTAACAAGTTTATCCTGAGTAAACTTGAAAAGTTTGAAAATGTTCTTGACCCTAGTTAAATATTGAGGAAGTTTTATTCTATACCCTTAATGAAGAATATATGACAGTCTTCACTTTTGCTAAATATTGGGAAAAGGAAGATTAGCATAAGACCTTTAAGCATCAAGGTATCTAGGTGTGCACTTCATTACAGTCTCTGGGAATTGCTTGTCCTGGAAAATCCCGTGGATGGAGGAGCCTGGTAGGCTGCAGTCCATGGGGTCACGAAGAGTTGGACACAACTGAGAGACTTCACTTTGACTTTTCACTTTCATGCATTGGAGAAGGAAATGGCAACCCACTCCAGTATTCTTGCCTAGAGAATCCCAGAGACGAGCGAGCCTGGTGGGCTGCCGTCTATGGGGTCGCACAGAGTTGGACACACAACTGAAGCAACTTAGCAGCAGTAGCAGCAGCAAGGTGGTGCTAGTGGATCAAACACGTCTGCCAGTGCTGGAGACATGAGAGACATGGGTTCTATCCCTGGGTCAGGAAGATCCCCTGGAGAAGGGCATGGCAATCCACTACATTATTCTTGCCTGGAGAATCCCATGGACAGAGGAGCCCAACAGGCTACAGTCCATGGAGTCATAAAGAGTTGGACACAATTGAAACGACTTAGCAGGCACACACATGCACAATGAATTAATAACTGATTTACTGGTATATCTTGCAATTGATTCAGGGAAGGAGTGTGAATATATTTCCTATTGTTCCATTTTGACTAAAAGCAGAATGTTATTATCTCTTAATCATATCTACTTTATTAATGGAGTATTGAATTGTGTAAATATTTTAGAATATAAAACTTTATTTCTTATTCCTTGAAAATATCAATTGAAAGGTCTTGTTATTTTTATTCTAAGTAAATGAAAACTTGCTGAAAATCTATAAATAGAGTACTGATTATCACATATGTTAAGTACAGATTACTATCAATATGACAGAGTAATTTTAAATCACACTAATTTCTGTGAAAAGGCTTCCTGAAAATTGTCATTCTTTGGCTAAGTTTTGAAGGGTATTTAAAAGTGAACTAGACAAAGAAAAGAACACAGTAAATTAAACTGAGAAAATAGCATATAGAAGTCATGCTATATTTGATGAGAGGCTACTGCAAATGGTTTAATAGAGTTGCAATGACAAATATCTAGAAGATGCCAACAGAAAAAGCTGAATATATGTAAATAAGCTAATTAAAAACATCAGTGGAGAAAATAAATTCATTGTAGGCCAGAGAAGATGTACACATTGAAATTCCCATTTAACTCTGCTTCATCCTTCATGTTGAATTTATCAAAATAAATTATGTCTGACAAGTACTCCTATTGTCACTCAAATGCCTTTCTTTTCATTTTTAAACACCTTTCTATATAAGCTAACAAGTTTATCCTGAGTAAACTTGAAAAGTTTGAAAATGTTCTTGACCCTAGTTAAATATTGAGGAAGTTTTATTCTATACCCTTAATGAAGAATATATGACAGTCTTCACTTTTGCTAAATATTGGGAAAAGGAAGATTAGCATAAGACCTTTAAGCATCAAGGTATCTAGGTGTGCACTTCATTACAGTCTCTGGGAATTGCTTGAGCAAGTCTTTAAAAGCAAAATGAGCAAGAAATTGTAATATATCCGTGGTTTTATTACAATCTAAAATTTAAAGACATAAAATCATTGATTATCCCCTTAGATGTTTTCTATCCTCTTCCAAAAAATTAATTGCTCATTAAAGCAATGGTTACTTATAGTTTGTTTTTTTAACCCTATGAGCTGATTTTGCACATCTTTACAAATAGGCATTGATTAAACTATTTAGGAATAATTTTTAAGTGGTGTTAGGTGTTATTTATCATGATCTGAGTTTGTATAACTTCAAAAAGATAGTCTAGCCTAGAAACATGACTTCTGACAGTTATATTTGAACAAAGAAGACTAGAAATTTACTTCTGCAATATTTCCTATTAACATGTCAGCTCTTTTTTTTAATACTGCAATTTATCATTAAAACCAGTTCATAAGAAGAAAAATAATTTATACATAAAAGTACACTGGGGTTTTAAAATTCTCTTGTTGAATGTATCTGTATTTCAAAGGAGGCTGACAAAATTGAAATTTAGAAAGTAAACCTAGTTCTCACTGCCAGCAATAATTATTGATAAAGCAGTAGGGTGTGTGTGTGTGTGTGTGTGTGTGTGTGTGTGTGTGTGTGTGTGGTACTGCTGTTGTTTTGTGTGTGTGTATGTTTAGCTGCTCAGTCATGTCTGACTCTTTGTGACTCCATGAACTGTAGCCTGCCAGGTTCCTCTGTCCATGGGATTCTTCAGGCAAGAATACTAGAGTGGATTGTAATGCCCTTCTCCAGGGGATCTTTCTGACCCAGGCATTGAACCCAGGTCTTCTGCATTGCAAGCAATTCTTTACTATCTGAGCTATTGTTTTGCCACGTCTTCAAATATTACAGCCAATTAAAAGTAGTGAAAGAAAGAGCCAGAACACTATATGAAAATTTTAGATAGAATTGTGTTTTTGAATCATGGACTCAGTTGTTCTCAAGATTTCCAATAAATCACATTGTGACTTGATTACTAAATAATTCAGGAATGATCTGATAGAAGGAATGACAATCACATCATCCATTAGCAAGCATTTCTTGGCACATATCTTCTGTGTTTCTATGCATTCTCTTATCCTTCTCAAAGTCCAGTTTTCTAGAAAAGATGGTGTCTGGGGCTTTTAAATTAAAAAATGCACAACTATTTATAGATTGTTTAAAAAGGAACCCCTATTGCAAACACATCCTAATAGGTTAGTCACCTTGCTGGAATAATGACTCCTTAAATCTCAGTGTCTAACAATATTTATTTCTTGATTATATTACATAGAGATTACTGGCCAGTTGTTGCTGTCCTTCAGGCCATGGCCAACTGTGTGTCATTCCATGCAGCTTGTCATCCTGGTATTAGAGCTTCAAGAGCAGATTTTATGAGCTAGCACAGGGAGTGTCAAATCAGAGTCTAAAAAAATGAGAGATCTTATTAAGTATCAAGATTTATGGATAATCTTAAGGTTACAGGCAATCAAGTATCTCAGATGAAGAGAGAATTCCAAGTCTTTGTGACTTCCCAAATCTTTTTTCTAAAATTGACCTTGCACTTCCTTGGCCAAAATAAAATGGGGAATCTCTGAGTATATTCCATGCTGCTCTTCACACAAGAGTCAGGTTCAAGTTATGAGCTCACTCTCTCATATGGCACAGAAATTGCATAACTTACAAGTCATTGTAAAGAGGTATATCTCATAAGTCATTAGATTCACTATGCTGTATATGATCAATCAATTGTTGAAAATGATATTAAATCTCCAATTTTAATTATGAATCTATTTCCCCTGAAGATCCTGTCATAATTTTTGTGTGCATTTCTTTAAAACTTTACATTAGCTGCCCTGGTATACAGGATTGCTATATATATATGTCAATTATCTTTTAAATAGATTAAAGGTAAGACTAATCAGATTACTTATACAATCATAGATATGCAGATCAGTATCAATTAAGAGTGTCTGAAAGAACCATCCTGCAGGTTGCCACAGCCACCTCCCTGTGAAAGTTTCTTGTGTACTACATCCCACAACATGAGCCTCCTTCATTTTTCCAAACACTTGTTTCTGTCTTTTATTTCAATAAGTTGACTGGGGTTAGTTTACTTTTTCCCTACCTGCGCTCTTACCTGGAAATTGCCTCTAGACAGTAAAATGTTTTCTCCATTGTTTCACAGTAACTTGACAATTCTTTCAGGTATAAAGAAAGAATGTGAAGTTGCTCAGTCGTGTCCGACTCTTTCTGACACCATGGACTGTAACCTCCCAGGCTCCTCTGACTGTGGGATTTTCCAGGTAAGAATACTAGAGTAGGTTGTCATCTCCTTCTCCAGGAGATCTTCCTGACCCAGGGATTGAACTCAGGTCTCCTGCATTGTAAGCAGATGCTTTACCATCTGAGCCACCAGGGAAGTCCTTAACTTGACGATTCTTCCAGGTATAGACCTAGTCCAATATTAAGACTTACCCATTTGTTTCCATTCTCTTGGTAACCACAGCACTGTGCTATTGAGAAATAGTCTATAAAATACCTTAACAATATTCTTTAAATATTTAATACCATAAAAAATGGGAAACTCTTTGGAATTGCCATGTAAACACTGCTATACTTAAAATGGATAACCAACAAGGTCTTAGTATATGGTTCAAGGAATTCTGCTCAGTATGATGAGGCAGCCTGGATGGGAGGGGAATTGTGGAAAGAATGGATACAGGCTTACTTATGGCTAAGTCCCCTTCCTGTCCACCTGAAACTATCACCATATTCTTAATTGGCTATATTGCAATATAAAATAAAGTTTTAAAAAAGGAAACTAAGAAAAAATGATGATTGAATGCAATCTGAGAGCATGGGTTGAGTGTTGCTCTACAGAAAGAACATTCAGTTCAGTTCAGTTCAGTAGCTCAGTCGTGTCCGACTCGTTGTGATCCCATGAATCACAGCACACCAGGCCTCCCTGTCCATCACCAACTCCCAGAGTTCACTCAGACTCACGTCCATCGAGTCCGTGATGCCATCCAGCCATCTCATCCTCTGTCGTCCCCTTCTCCTCCTGCCCCCAATCCCTCCCAGCATCAGAGTCTTTTCCAGTGAGTCAACTCTTCGCATGAGGTGGCCAAAGTACTGGAGTTTCAGCTTCAGCATCATTCCTTCCAAAGAAATCCCAGGGCTGATCTCCTTCAGAATGGACTGGTTGGATCTCCTTGCAGTCCAAGGGACTCTCAAGAGTCTTCTCCAACACCATAGTTCAAAAGCATCAATTCTTTCATGCTCAGCTTTCTTCACAGTCCAACTCTCACATCCATACATTACCACTGGAAAAACCATAGCCTTGACTAGATGGATCTTTGTTGGCAAAGTAATGTCTCTGCTTTTCAATATGCTATCTAGGTTGGTCATAACTTTTCTTCCAAGGAGCAAGCATCTTTTAATTTTATGGCTGCAGTCACCATCTGCAGGGATTTTGGAGCTTGAGGGCAAATGTTTAACTTTGAATAAGGTGGAAGAGTTGAGCATGTTTTTATGCCCAGTCGTGTCTGAGTCGTTGCAATCCTTTGGACTGTAACCCACGAGACCCCTCTGTCCATGGGACTTTTCAGACAAGAATCCTGGAGTGGACTGCCATTTCTTCCTCTAGAAGATCTTCCCAACCCAGATATTGAAGGCAAATCTTCTATGTCTCTTTCATTGCAGATGGATTCTTTACTTGCTCAGCCATCAGGGAAGCCCAGAATGTTTTTATGTCAATGTTAATATCCCAGTTTTGATCACTGTGCTGTGATTATGAACACTGTTACTATTTGAGAAGCATTATGAGGTACATTTGGGAATTTTTTTGTGCTGCTTCTACTTCCTGTATATATTTTTGTGTACATGCCAAATCATTTCAATATGGAAATTCAAGTACAAAAAAGAAAATTATTCCAATAAAAATTGAAGCTACAAAAGGAGAAAATATCCAGGGGCAGTAAATTATTCTTGTGGCATATTCCTGAAAGCCTCAGTTCTGGTGCTGACAATGTTACTGATGCCTTGGAGGCACTTCTGCCTCCTGCTCATTCTTCATTATGCAGACCTTTCCATCCCATTATCAGTGTCTTATGTGCTCTCAAACTTATCTTTCGTTTTCAGCTACAATATAGAATTTTAAAGCCATACTTGCAAGGCTGACAGCTATCACAGATCTATCTGACTTATGAAAATAGTTTATTCTCAATGCAAAAAAGCAACATTTATATATTCTTATATTTTATCCTTCCCCCAATTATGTCTAATGTTAATAAAATAATCTGAGTTAAAAATTTTCAAGAATACACATGACATTTCACCTTATACCATTAATGTAACCTTTCCAATGTGTATATTTATTATAAAAAAAAAAAGATACTTGCCATGTACAAAATGCCACTTAGAATGTAATGTTGAATATTTCTTTATTATGATTCAGTTTTAAAGATTTGGCTATTGTATTAACTTTAAGTGGAACTCTGAGTTACAGAATGACTTACAAACGTTGTTGTTCAACTGCTAAGTCATATCTGACTCTTTGTGACCCCTGGACTGCAGCAAATCAGGCTTCCCTATCTTTCACTATCTTCCAAAGTTTGCTCAAACTCATGTCCATTGTGTCAGTGATACCATGCAAACATCTCATCCTCTGTCACCCCCCGTCTCCTCTTGCCTTCAGTCTTTCCCAGCATCAGGGTCTTTCTCTGTGAGTCAACTCTTTGCATCAGGTGGCCAAAATATTGGAGATTCAACTTCAGCATCAGTTCTTCCAGTGAATATTCAGGGTGAATTTCTTGTTTCTCCTTCTCACAAACTTGGTAGTCTAGAGCTCAGTCTGCAGTTTCACAAGCACTGTTGACCCAGTCTATGTTGTTACTCAGCCGCCTTCAATCTCTAGCCTTCACCCCATGGTCCAAAGTGCCTGCTCTAATGCTGGTCCCATGATAGCATCCCAGCTTTCAGGGACATAGGCATGAGAAAAGTTTAGTCTTTCATAGAAACTGCTTGCACAACATTTGTTTGTGTCCCACTGGCCAAAAAGTAATTATAGACTTACAGACAAAAGTGAGAGAACCTGGGAAATGCAATCTACTCAAGGCAGCAGGGTGTACGGGGGTCCTGTTATTCTACAAAAGCAGAATAGATGTTGCACAACAGCTAGCTGTTTTAATAAAAATTACTTAATGGATAGATAGAAAGAAAAAAGAATCTGTAACTTATCCAGATAAGAACTTTTATTTGATACACAATTTTAAATAATTTCTATCTTTAAAAGTTCCATAATAGCCTTTTTCTTTTATACAAAACAACAAAAATGCTGTTACTTACTGATAGTGTCTTAATCATTACCTTCTCTAAATTGAAAACTCTACTTAGATTATTAATCATCTTGGAAGAGGAAGAGGGTCATGATGGAGAAGCATGTGAATGGGTTTCTGGAACACTGAGAATGTTGTGTGTTAACATCAGTGGTGATTAAATGAGTGAACACTTTATAAATATTAGTTATGTTTTCTGTAACCTTTTAAATGTATGTTTTATTTTTCAGTGCAAAATTAAATACACGTATATGTGTGAAAAGCTAAAATAAAACTCAATACTTAAAATCAGTAAGTTCATTTAAGAAGAAATGTTGTCTCTCATTCTAGAATTCAACAAAATCCCAGGGCAGAAAAACAGTTATTACAAAACATTTGACTAAACCATTGAATGTGTTCAAATTATATTGCACTGACCACATTTATTAAAGACTCATATTCACTATGCCTATTTATCTTAACCTATCATCTCTTGGACAACTTCACTGTATATGCCATAGAAATATGTCATTATAGACTTTAATTGTGCACATTTTATGGCTACTGCCAACATAAGGGTAAAAAGATTAATCACTTCTGCACTTAGTGAACATACTAGGGCCTTTTAAAGGCTTCAATCTTGTTCATTTTTCTGAAGGGTTCATTTGAATTCACAGAAGTACATTTTGATTGACTACCTTTCCCACTATTTCAATGATCAAACTAAAAGCCAAGACATTTATCAATAAAAAGAAAAACCCACTAGGAATACAGTATACCTGGGAGTAAAAATGTTGAATAAAACTTGCAATTCTGGTTGAAAGACTCTTGCATTGTTTCAAATAAAATAGCAAAGAAATACATTATTTTTTAAGTATTTTTTTTCCAAAATGACACATTTATATATGTTTAAAGGTTGTGAGAGAATTAAAGGATACTACGTGCTTTTAAGATGTTCAATAACTAAAGTACAATTCAACTTTCTATCAAACATTGAATTGAACAGTAAGCAGCAGAACTTTCCATAGATTAAATAAAAATTGTTCTGTGCTCAATTCTGCTGGTGTCTATGACCCCTGGTTAACTTTTATGCTTTCAATTTGGCTTTGTTCTGAACCACTTTTTCCTGCATCACTTACTTTTAGTTACTCTGGAGGGGCAAATGTATTATTAAAAGCAATGGCTGTTTATGACACTACTTCTAGAATATTAGAGCTTGATAACGAAACTTAGGTTCCTGCTATTTAAAACAGATTCTAGGATTTTGTTTTTCTTTTGTTCAGTTATGTCAAATCAAATATTATTAACTTGCTAAAGAGAAAAGCTTAGAATAGTTTATGGCACTGATTGACCGGTGAATAGGAACTGCTTTCCCATAAGTGTAGGAAACAATGAAATGTGAAAGGTGTTGTAACTGACTAGATCAGAGCACAGTAGACTGAAATCCCTAAATTCTACTTCTGTGCATCACACTGTCATCACACTCACCCTACAGTAAAACCTCAGCATTTTTAGATCATTGCTCCAGGTAACATCCTACATGGGGGAAAAGGACACCAAAAGTATACATGTAGCATAGCTCTTCAGATGACCTTGTTTCTCTTCCCACTGAGATATGTCTTGACCCACAGTTCTAAGATCAAAATTCCTTGTTCTAACATGATACATGCAATACTTTCCTTGGAGAAGAAAAGTAATTTTTCAATGATGGAGAAAAGAAAAGGATGTTAATTACATGGGGGAAAAGGACACCAAAAGTATACATGTAGCATAGCTCTTCAGATGACCTTGTTTCTCTTCCCACTGAGATATGTCTTGACCCACAGTTCTAAGATCAAAATTCCTTGTTCTAACATGATACATGCAATACTTTCCTTGGAGAAGAAAAGTAATTTTTCAATGATGGAGAAAAGAAAAGGATGTTAATAATATGATTTGAAAATTAATTGACATATCAGTAAGTTAACACTTGATAATGATTAAGTAAATTATTTTGTAGTTAACTTGGAGGTGTATCCAAATTATGAACAGATTCTCCTCTAAATTTATTTTCTCACACTCAGTAATTGTTTTGAAAGCATAAATGGACATTGGGAATCTTCTGAGAGCACATACCCATCACTGCATTTTTCTATGCTTATTGTAAACAGAATGATTTTAGCTTTATGCTAGTGAGTGAAAGTCATTCAGTCATGTCCAACTCTTTGTGACCCCATGGCCTATACAGTCCATGGAATTCTTCAAGCAAGATTACTTTATTGGGTAGCCTTTCCTTTCTCCAAGGGTAATCTTCCCTACCCAGGGATCAAACTCAGGTCTTTTGCATTGCAGGAGGACTCTTTACCAACTGAGCCACAAGGAAAGCCCAAGAATACTGGAGTGGGTAGCTTATCCCTTTTCCCGCAGATCTTCCCAACCCAGGAATAGAATAGGGGTCTCCTGCATTTCAGAGGGACTCCTTACCAACTGAGCTAAATTTATGCTAATTCATATACAAATATACTCTGATTTAAATTTAAGTACTGCGTTATCGACTATGCCAAAGCCTTTGACTGTGTGCATCACTATAAACTGGGGAAAATTCTGAAAGAGATGGGAATACCAGGCCACCTGACCTGCCTCTTGAGAAACCTATATGCAGGTCAGGAAGCAACCATTAGAACTGGACATGGAACAACAGACTGGTTCCAAATAGGAAAAGGAGTACATCAAGGCTATATATTGTCACCCTGCTTATTTAACTTATATGCAGAGTACATCATGAGAAATGCTGGGCTGGAAGAAGCACAAGCTGGAATCAAGATTTCTGGGAGAAATATCAATAACTTCAGACATGCAGATGACACCACCCTTATGGCAGAAAGTAAAGAGGAACTAAAAAGCCTCTTGATGAAAGTGAAAGAGGAGAGTGAAAAAGTTGGCTTAAAGCTCAACATTCAGAAAACGAAGATCATGGCATCTGGTCCCATCACTTCATGGGAAATAGATGGGGAAACAGTGGAAACAGTGTCAGACTTTATTTTTGGGGGCTCCAAAATCACTGCAGATGGTGACTGCAGCCATGAAATTAAAAGACGCTTACTCCTTGGAAGAAAAGTTATGACCAACCTAGATAGCATATTCAAAAGCAGAGACATTACTTTGCCAACAAAGGTCCATCTAGTCAAGGCTATGGTTTTTCCAGTGGTCATGTATGGATGTGAGAGTTGGACTGTGAAGAAAGCTGAGCACCAAAGAATTGATGCTTTTGAACTGTGATGTTGAAGATTCTTGAGAGTCCCTTGGACTGCAAGGAGATCCAATCAGTCCATTCTGAAGGAGATCAGTCTTGGGATTTCTTTGGAAGGAATGATGCTGAAGCTGAAACTCCAGTACTTTGGCCACCTCATATGAAGAGTTGACTCACTGGAAAAGACTCTGATGCTGGGAGGGATTGGGGGCAGGAGGAGAAGGGGACGACAGAGGATGAGATCGTTGGATAGCATCACTCACTCAATGGATGCAAGTCTGAGTGAACTCCAGGAGTTGGTGATAGACAGGAAGGCCTGGCATGCTGCAATTCATGAAGTCGCAAACACTCAGACACGACTGAGCGACTGAACGGAACTGAACTGATAAAGAATTTCCTTAAATGTTAAATGACAAATATTTTTCTACATCAAGCATTATCACAAATTTGCCTTTTAAGTTGTATATAATCCTTAACCTGATAAAAAAAAACTCTATGTTGCTACCCCATAAGTAACTATCACATGTGGATATTTTTTTGTTTTTCTTTCCACTTTGAACTTTCTACAGAACAGAGAGCAACAACTAGGCTTATATAATATAAAATTATGCTTAATCCTAATGTCAACATGTATTATATGAAATTTCTAAAAAGCACCAACAAAATAGAGAGGCAATGTTGAGATCTTTTATTTTCCTAATTCTAGCAGACTGAAGAGACCTTTGTAAATAGCATAGCTGTGTTGATACATGTGAACTGCTCCCTCGACTTCCAGATAATCTGATTTTTCATTGACAGTCTTCTTTGCTGCTTGGTACAGCAAGCACTAGTATGACAGAACTGGCTACTTGCTTCTCTTTCTGTGGTTATAGGTGCCCAAAACAAAAAGAAAATGATTTCAAGTCTATTCTGTAAACTGTGTGTGGGAAAGAGAATAATATCCATCCCATCCCTACAAAAATGTTCATGCCATAATTCCTGGAAGCTAAGAATCTGTTGTATCACATGCCAAAGGATCTCTGTGGGTAAAATGGAGCTCACACACTTTACTGAGATTATCCTGAATTGTCGGGATGAGGCCAATGTAACCATATAGGTCTTTAAAAATGGAAAAGAAAGGCAGAAAGTCAAAGTGAGATGGCAATGGAAGAAGCAGGGAATGATTCAAAACATGAAAGGAACTAGATCTGTCTTGGCCAACTTTGGAAAAGGAGGAGACGGCCAAAAGCCATACATAGATAGTCTCTGGAATGAGCGCATGTAGTGTATATGATGCAGCCTTTCTACTCCTCACCGCTTACCAGACAGAAATGAAAACATATATTATATATAGACTTGTATGTGAATGTTCATAGCACCTTTAGCATGAAATGGAAATGACTAATATTTCTATCAACAAGTGAACAGATAAACATATATTTAATACATAATCATACAAGGAAATACTACACATACAAACAGGAATTATTATAACATGCTACCCCACATATGTATCCCAAATAATTATACCAAATGAAGAAGCCAGACAAGAAAAATTATATACACTTTCAGTTCCATTTATATGAAAACTATAGAAAATTAAAACTAATCCCAGTCGCATGGACAGAGGTGCCTGGCAGGCTATAACCCACGAGGTTGAAAAAGACACACGACTTAGTGACTAAACAACAACAGTGACAAAAATGTCACAATATTTACTGGAGATCAAGGAGGTGCATGATACAAAGATAGGCAAGAATGAAGGATTACTTTGTGGCACATGAAAACATCTGCAAGTGATGGGTATTATACATTAATTATCTTGATATTTCAGGTAGTTTTAGAAGGGTAAAAATCTGTAGAATCCCTCATACTGACATTTAAATACATGGAGTTTATTTCTATGTCAATTGGATCTCAATCCAAGCCAATAAAAATCCTAGTAATAAATGATACTTAGATGTTGCAGTAAACAAGCTGCTTCCATGTGATTTGAATGAAATATTAACTCTAAATGTTTTGCTATTATAAATACAGTAAAAATACATTTTTGCTGGAGGCAAGTAAACTTTGTGTATGTGATGTCTTAAATATCCACTATCTGCTTTAGAATGTTACACAGAATTTTAAAATTGTCAGTAGATTATAGGTAAAATACTTAGACTCTCAGCTCCTTGACTGAACTCTCTAGTGAATGTTGAAAGCAGTAAAGTAGTAATATGTTACAGTGTTCTATTCCAATGCATTTACATTTAGTAGCAAGTGAGGGGCACATTTATGGGATCTAGAGGACCCCACAGACGTTTTTAATGTAGAGCTTACATCTAATGGATTACGTTTATTATGTCAAGCAGATGTTTGCAATTGGTCATTTCCACACACTGGACATAAGAACTTGAAAATTAAGATTTTTTTGAATTTTGGAAAGAATTAATTATATATATAATTTTAGATAATATGCTTTATATTGTCCTAATGACAGTGAAATTTGAATGGGCTTTTTAAATTACAGATTTTAAAATAGTATAATGCATATAATCAATTTTAAACTCATGGGAATAATATAAATTAACTGTTGTTGTTCAGTCGCTAAGTTGTGTCTGACTCTTTGTGATCCCATGGAATGTAGTAAGCCAGATTCCTCTGTCCTTTGGAGAAGGCAATGGCACCCCACTCCAGTACTCTTGCTTGGAAAATCTCATGGATGGAGGAGCCTGATGCACTGCAATCCATGGGGTCGCTAAGATTCGGACAGGACTGAACGACTTCACTTTCACTTTTCACTTTCATGCATTGGGGAAGGAAATGGCAACCCACTCCAGTGTTCTTGCCTGGAGACTCCCAGGGACGGGGGAGCCTGGTGGGCTGCCATCTATGGGGTCGCACAGAGTTGGACACAACTGAAGCGACTTAGCAGCAGCAGTAGCAGCAGTTTGCTCAAATTCATGTCCATTGAGTGTGATGCTATCAGCCATCTCATCCTCTG
Source organism: Madoqua kirkii (assembly GCA_006408675.1). Lineage (NCBI taxonomy): Eukaryota > Metazoa > Chordata > Mammalia > Artiodactyla > Bovidae > Madoqua > Madoqua kirkii. The sequence goes on from SJYC01103229.1 coordinate 23,500, forward strand.
CCACTTCCTTCTCCTTTTAGCCTTTAATCTTTCCCTGCATTAGGGTCTTTTCCAATGAGTTGTCTCTTTGTATCAGGTGGCCAGAGCACTGGAGCTTCAGCTTCAACACTAGTTCTGTCAATGAATATTCAGGACTGATTTCCTTTAGGACTGACTGATTTGATCTCTTTGCAGTCTAAGGGACTCTCAAGAGTCTTCTCCAATGCCATAGTTCAAAAGCATCAGCTCGTCAGTGCTCAGCTTTCTTTGTGGTCCAGCTCTTACATCCATACATGACTACTGAAAAAGAAAACAAAACATAGCTTTGACTATACAGACCTTTGTCAGCAGAATGATGTTTTTGATTTTTAATATGTTGTCTATGTTTGTCATAGCTTTCTTCTAAGAGGCAAGAATCTCTTAATTGTGTGGCTGCAGTCACCATCCATAGTAATTTGGAGCCCAAGAAAATAAAATCTGTCACCGCTTCTGTAAAACAATGCAGAACTCGATAATCCAATTTTTAAAACAAAGGCATTTATCTTTAGTATTTCCGAGGTTTGAATTTCACCAACTTGTGTTGACAAATATTATCTCTAAAAGTGTCACCTTCTCATTTACAAATTAACAGAAATACTCATATAAAATAATAACCACATATATTTAGATATTCAGTGCTCTTTGAAAGGTTGGGAAAAAAAGACAAAAAGTTTTTCAGTCCCTTTGCCATGTCTAGAAAATATAAACATAATTTTTTTCCAATTTTACCATCCTTTTATACATATATGTGAAAAGTTTACTCCAAATCTTAATAAGTTCTATTGAACTCAAAAGAATTTCTGAGAGAAGAAAACAATATTGTTTATTTTACAACTATTTTCTAAAGGGATCTAACTTCAAGATATAAAAAAATGTTTATCTAATTATCTTATTTATATCAAATATCCACTATTTTGAAGGACTTTATATATCTCTTTGCATATATTTTCTTCTTAGTCTATACTGTTATTAGGCATCCATAAAGATGTAATACTGGGATTACCGGGAAAATCAATATAAATTCCTCTTATTCCACCTCTTCTCTTGTTTAGTCACGAAGTCATTTCTGACTCTTTTGTGACTCCATGGACTGTAGCCCACAGGCTCCTCTGTCCATGGAATTTCCCAGGCAAGAATACTGGAGTCTGCTGCTACTTTCTTCTCCAAGGGATCTTCCTGACCCAGGGATTGAACTCATGTCTCGTATGTCTCCTGCCCTTGCAGGTGGATTCTTTACCACTAGGGCCTCTGGGAAGCTTGAACTATAAGCAAGCTCTTCCTGTGCTCAGACCTATGCTTTTATCAACAGCAAGTCACTGACACCAAAAATGGACAAAGCTAGCAACTTCTCCTCCCCAATACTGGTGTCTTAATTTTTATTAAAATTGAAAAATATGATGATTAACATAAAATTATGAAAGTGTAACAAAAATACCATCTCCCAAGAACTCTTTGCCTATTTATGTGTCCATGAGATATTAACATCACTGTTCAAGAGTTACCAACACTGAAGCTCTTCTTTTTTAAAAAAATGTATTTATTTTGAATGCACGTGGTCTCTGTTGCTGCACGAGGGCTTTCTCATTGCAGAGAGCAGGGCTCAGGCTTCTCACTATGTTGGCTTCTCTTCATAGGCCCTAAGAATTCCGGCTTCAGTAGTTGTAGCACGTGGGTTTAGTTGCCCCGAAGCATTGGTATCTTCCTGGCCCAGCAATTGAACCAAGGTCCCCTGCTTTGCAAGGGGGATTATTAACCAATGGCCCACCAGGAAAGCCCTCAAGTTGTTCTTTGGGTCTGTGATTTCTATAGAAGAGATGGTCACGCATCTGGTTAATGGTGTTTCTACTTGTTTATTGTCATACTCTCAAAATTGAATAGCATGATTCTACTTTCCAGACACATATCATTTTCTTGGGAATATTATGAGTTAGGTGTTCAGAGTGAATCACTGGAATGAACTGTGCAAGCACACATGCCTGGGAAGTCAGATGCCAGGGCAATCGTCACTAAGCAAAGGATGACTATTCCTCAAGGGAAGTCAAATCTCTTACCCAGATTATAGAGAAGGGCACTGATTAATCTGTATTCATATTTTAATAAATGGAACAGAATTCTTAGGACACAGTGATATCTACAGTGAGGTTGCTATTTACTCAATTCATTTGAGAAAAAACAAATATTTATTTATATTTTTAAACTTTACTCTCCTAGGTGTTGATTATTTTACTAATAAAATATTTTCATTAAATATGTTTTATGACATATGTTTTCTACTTCCCACATACTATTTTGAGGCAAAACATTCTCCCTTTCTGTATGTAGTCTAATTTTTTTTATTTGAAATTCTATTAGGATGAATCAGATAATATATAGAACTCAATACAGATTTACAAATAATGGCCCTGTGCAAGCTTTCAAAATAATTGTAATCAGTTTTAATTTTTAATAAAATT
>SJYC01103232.1:0-17350 GCA_006408675.1 Madoqua kirkii
TTAGGATACAAGATCAACATATAAAAATTATCTGTGTATCAATGTACTAGCAATTTAGAAAAAGAAATTAAAACAATTCCATTTATAATAACATGAAAAAGAATAATACACTTAGGAATAAACAAGAGAAGTACAATACGTATATTGAATTCATTATTGAAAGAAATTTTAAAAGATCTAAATAAATTAAAAAAATCTCATCTACATGGATCAGAAGATTGATCTTGTTAAGACAGCAATATTTTCCAAATTTTTCTGCAGATTCAATATGATCCTTATCAAAATACCAATGTCCTTTTTTGCACAAAGTCTTTTGATCATAAAATTCATATGGGAATGGAAGGGATCCAGAATAGCCAAATCATGTAAAAGAACAAAGCTGGAAGACTCACGCTCTCAATTTCAAAATTTACTACAAATTTGCAGTAATAAGAGAGCATGATAATTACATTATCATGTAAAGTGAAAGTGAAGTCGTGTCCGACTCTTTGCGACCCTATGGACTGTAACCTATCAGGCTCCTCTGTCCATGGGATTTTCCAGGCAATAGCACTGGAATGGATTGCCATTTCTTTCTCCATTGGTTAAACATAAATCAATGGAATGAAATCGAGGCTCAAAAAATAAGCTCTTACATTTATGGTCAACTGATTTTTAACAACGGTACTAAGGCAATTTATCGGAAGGAAATAGTCTTTTCAAAAAATGGTTTTGGGACAACTGTATATGCCCATGAAAAAGAAGCTCAACTATTTTCTTATATCATATGCAAAAATTTATTCAAAATGGATTACAGACAAAAATTGAAGAGGTAAAACAATAAGACTTTTAGAAGAAAATATAGGAATAATTCTTGATGATATAGGTTTAGGAAATAGTTTCTTACTATACCAAAAACATAAGCAACCAAAACAATAATAGGTAAATTGAACTACATCATGAAGAAAGTTGCACTGAAAATGATCAGGAAAAGTGATGTTATCATTACCATCTTTCTAAATTCCATATATATGCATTAGTATACTGTATTGGTATTATTCTACCTGGCTACTTCACTCACCCTGAAAAAGTATTTTTAAAAATAATAATAAAAGATAACTCATATAATGGGCAAAGGATTTGAATAGACTTTTCTCCAAAAAAGGTATATAAGTAGCAAAAGGAAATGAAAAAAGTTTTAATATCACAAGTCATTTGATAAGCACAAATCAAAGCTATAGTGAGATAACACTTCACCCTCAGTAGGATGGCTATAAAAAGACAGAAAATAACAAGTATTGACAAGGATGTAGACAAATGGGAACCCTCATAATTTATTGGCGGGACTGTAGCATGCTATGGACATTCAGGGAAAGTTTGGCAGTTCCTCAAAGTTAAACATATTCCTAGAAAGGAAAACACCTTGCCCATGTTTTCCATTTGTCAAAACACAAATCCTTCTACAGGATTGTTCACTGTGACATTATCCATGTTAGTGAAAAATTGGGACTACCTCAAATTGACATATGGGTAAATAAAGTATGATATCCAAACAATACATATTATCCTGTAATTTAAACACAACAACATAATGGCAAGTTACAATATGGATGAAACTTAACATTAAACCAAATGAAAGAATCCAGTCACACACAAAGAGCCACATATTGATTTCATTAATATAAAATCACTAGTATTGTCAAGCTTAAGTATAGACAAAGTATGGGCTTAGTTCAGTTCAGTTCAGTCACTCAGTCGTGTCTGACTCTTTGCGACACCATGAATCACAGCACATCAGGGCTCCCTGTCCATCACCAACTCCCGGAGTCCATTCAGACTCATGTCCATCGAGTCAGTGATGCCATCCAGCCATTTCATCCTCAGTCGTCCCCCTCTCCTCCTGCCCCAATTCTGCCCAGCATCAGAGTCTTTTCCAGTGAGTCAACTCTTTGCATGAAGTGGCCAAAAAACTGGAGTTTCAGCTTTAGCATCATTCCTTCCAAAGAAATCCCAGGGCAGATCTCCTTAGAATGGACTGGTTGAATCTCCTTGCAGTCCAACGGACTCTCAAGAGTCTTCTCCAACACCACAGTTGAAAAGCATCAATTCTTCGGTGCTCAGCCTTCTTCACAGTCCAACTCTCACATCCATACATGACCACAGGAAAAAACACAGCCTTGACTAGACGGACCTTAGTTGGCAAAGTAATGTCTCTGGTTTTGAATATGCTATCTAGGTTGGTCAGAACTTTTCTTCCAAAGAGTAAGCATCTTTGAATTCATTGGCTGCAGTCACCATCTGCAGTGATTTTGGAGCCCAGAAAAATAAAGTCTGACAGTTTCCACTGTTTCCCCATCTATTTCTCATGAAGTGATGGGACTGGATGCCATGACCTTCATTTTCTGAATGTTGAGCTTTAAGTCAACTTTTTCACTTTCCTCTTTCACCTTCATCAAGAGGCTTTTTAGTTCTTCTTCACTTTCTGCCATAAGAGTGGTGTCATCTGCCTATCTGAGGTTACTGATATTTCTCCAGGCAATCTTGATTCCAGCTTGTGTTTCTTCCAATCTAGCGTTTCTCATGATGTACTCTGCATAGAAGTTAAATAAGCAGAGTGACAATATATAGCCTTTTTCCTATTTGGAACCAGTCTGTTATTCCATGTCCAGTTCTAACTGTTGCTTTCTGACCTACATACAGATTTCTCAAGAGGCAGGTCAAGTGGTCTGGTATTCCTATCTCTTTCAGAAATTTCCATGGTTTATTGTGATCCACACAGTCAAAGGCTTTGGAATAGTCAACAAAGCAAAAATAGATGTTTTTCTGGAACTCTCTTCCTTTTTCCATGATTGAAAGATGTTGGCAATTTGATCTCTGGTTCCTCTGCCTTTTCTAAAACCAGCTTGAACATCAGGAAGTTCACGGTTCAAGTATTGCTGAAGCCTGGCTTGCAGAATTTTGAGCATTACTTTACTAGCATGTGAGATGAATGCAATTGTGCGGTAGTTTGAGCATTCTTTGGCATTGCCTTTCTTTGGGATTGGAATGAAAACTGACATTTTCCAGTCCTGTGGCCACTGCTGAGTTGTCCAAATTTGAAACAGCTCCACTGGAATTCCGTCACCTCCACTAGCTTTGTTTGTAGTGATGCTTTCTAAAGCCAACTTGACATCACATTCCAGGATGTCTGGCTCTAGATGAGTGATCACACCATCGTGACTATCAGGGTCATGAAGATCTTTTTTGTACAGTTCTGTGTATTCTTACCATCTCTTCTTAATATCTTCTGCTTCTCTTAGGTCCAGACCATTTCTGTCCTTTATCGAACCCATCTTTGCATGAAATGTTCCCTTGGTATCTCTAATTTTTTTGAAGAGATCTCTAGTCTTTCCCATTCTGTTGTTCTCCTCTGTTTCTTTGCATTGATTGTTGAAGAAGGCTTTCTTATCTCTTCTTGCTATTCTTTGGAACTCTGCATTCAGATGCTTATATCTTTCCTTTTCTCCTTTGCTTTTCACCCCTCTCCTTTCACAGCTATTTGTAAGGCCTCCCAGGCAGGCATTTTACCTTTTTGCATTTCTTTTCCATGAGGATGGTCTTGATCCCTTTCTCCAGTCCATACCATCTCTGTCCTTTATTGAGCCCATCTGTGCATGAAATGTTCCCTTCGTATCTCTAATTTTCTTGAAGAGATCTCTAGTCTTTCCCATTCTATTGTTTTCCTCTTTTTCTTTGCATTGATCGCTGAAGAAGGCTTTCTTATCTCTTCTTGCTATTCTTTGGAACTCTGCATTCAGATGCTTGTATCTTTCCTTTTCTCCTTTGCTTTTCACCTCTCTTCTTTTCACAGCTATTTGTAAGGCCTCCCGAGACAGCCATTTTGCTTGTTTGCGTTTCTTTTCCATGGGGATGGTCTTGATCCCTGTCTCCCGTACAATGTCACGAACCTCATTTCATAGTTCATCAGGCACTCTATCTATCAGATCTAGGCCCTTAAATCTATTTCTCACTTCCACTGTATAATCATAAGGGATTTGATTTAGGTCATACCTGAATGGTCTAGCGGTTTTCCCTACTTTCTTCAATTTCAGTTTGAATTCTGTAATAAGGAGTTCATGATCTGAGCCACAGTCAGCTCCTGGTCTTGTTTTCGTTGACTGTATAGAGCTTCTCCATCTTTGGCTGCATAGAATATAATCAGTCTGGTTTCAGTGTTGACCATCTGGTGATGTCCATGTGTAGAGTCTTCTCTTGTGTTGTTGGAAGAGCGTGTTTGCTATGACCAGTGCATTTTCTTGGCAAAACTCTATTAGTCTTTGCCCTGCTTCCTTGCACATTCCAAGACCAAATTTGCCTGTTACTCCAGGTGTTTCTTGACTTCCTACTTCTGCATTCCAGTCCCCTATAATGAAAAGGACAACTTTTTTGGGTGGTAGTTCTAAAAGGTCTTGTAGGTCTTCATAATACCATTCCACTTCAGCTTCTTCAGCATTACTGGTTGGGATATAGACTTGGATAACTGTGATATTGAATGGTTTGCCTTGGAAACGAACAGAGATCATTCTGTCGTTTTGCATCCAAGTACTGCATTTCAGACTCTTTTGTTGACCATGATGGCTACTCCATTTCTTCTGAGGGATTCCTGCCTGCAGTAGTAGATATAATGGTCATCTGAGTTGAATTCACCCAGTCCAGTCCATTTAATTTGCCGATTCCTAGAATGTCGATGTTCACCCTTGCCATCTCTTGTTTGACCACTTCTAATTTGCCTTGATTCATGGACCTGACATTCCAGGTTCCTATGCAATATTGCTCTTTACAGCTTCGGATCTTGCTTCTATCCCCAGTCACATGCACAACTGGGTATTGTTTTTGCTTTGACTCCATCCCTTCATTCTTTCTGGAGTTATTTCTCCACTGATCTCCAGTAGCATATTGGGCACCTAATAACCTAGGCAGTTCCTCTTTCAGTATCCTATCATTTTGCCTTTTTATACTGTTCATGGGGTTCTCAAGGCAAGAATACTGAAGTGGCTTGCCATTCCCTTCTCCAGTTGACCATGTTCTGTCAGACCTCTGGAGGCTATAGAAACAACAGTGCCTGGGCATTCTCAGAAATATCAAGGAGAGCTTTGTACTCCTGCAAGTGCCAGTTAATTATGCAGAGAGAAAATCTTCTCACTCTAAGATTCTTAGAAGTACAGCCTATACAAACCTTGGGCTCAGAGATCAACTTACTGGTGAGTTTGCATAGTCCATCAGGGCCTGGATCTGTGCTAAGTGAGTGATTGAGTCAGTGATGGTGGTAGAAGGAAAGACTGGTTGAAGGACAGTGAAGGGGTGTGTAAATTCCTTTGAAGATGCCCCAGTGGTATTGGTAGGGCAATATCATCATTGGTAGACAGTGAGTGTGTTGGTCAATTCAGGCTGCTCTGACAGAGTATCATTGACCAGGTGGCTTATAAATAGCAGAATTTTATTTCTCCTAGTCTTAGTAAAGCTCAAAATTCTACAAGCCAGGCTTTAGCAATACGTGAACTATTTGAGCGTGGGGTATCTCTTCTCTTCTGCTCCAGCAAAGCACAGCCGCTGCTCCTTACCTTAGACGAGGGGTATCTTCTTACCGCCACCATTGCTGACCTTCAGCGTGGGATAGCTCCTCTAGGCCCTCCTGTGCCTGGGCAGCCACCACTCCTCAGGTTGCTCCTCCTGGCCACCAGCCCTGGCCTTGGGCTCGGGGTGGCTCCTCAGGGTCACCGCCCCTGGCCTCAGGTGCGAGGTGGCTTCTTCCGGCCACCCCTGACCTCAGCTGTGGGGTGTCTCCTCCCGGCCACCACTGACCTTGGAGGCAGGGGAGCTCCTCTCCGCATTTCCTGCGCCTTTGCAGCCTGGCACTCTAGGCTGCAGCCCCTGACCTCGCACGTGGGGTAGCTCCTCTCAGCCGTGCTTAGTGCGCCAGCTCTCGCAGCCTCCTGTGCCTAGTGTGCCAGCTGAGTACTGAAGAATTAATACTTTCAAACTGTGGTGTTGGAGGAGACTCTTGAAAGTCCCTTGGACTGCAAGATCAAACCAGTCAATCCTAAAGGAAATTAACTCTGAATATTCATTGGAAGGACTGATGCTGAAGCTCACATCACCAACTCAATGGACATGAGTTTGAGCAAGCTCCAGGAGACAGTGAAGGACAGGAAAGCCTGGCAGGCTGCAGTCCATGGGACTGCAAAGAGTTGGACATGACTGAGTGATTGAACAGCAACTGAGTTGGTGATGCCCTCTAACCATCTCATCCTCTGCTGCCACTTTCCCTCTGCCTTCAAGTTTTCTCAGCAGCAGGCTCTTTGCCAGTGAATCAGCTCTTCACATCAGGTGCCCACAGTACTGCAGCTTCAGTATCAGTCCTTCCAATGAATATGCAGGGTTAATTTCCTTTAGAACTGATTTTTTTTTTAATCTCCTTGCAGTACAAGGGACTCTCAAGAGTCTTCTTCAACACCACAATTCAAAAGCTTCAATTCTTCGGCGCTCTTTATGGCCCAACTCTCACATCTGTACATGACTGCTGGAAAAACCATAGTTTTTCCTTATTATATGGACCTTTGTTGGCAAAATGATATCTCTGCTTTTTAATATGCTGTCTAGGTTTGTCATAGCTTTCCTTCCAAGGAGCACGTGTCTTAAACCTAAATTATTTCCACTGTGTCTAAGATGATATTTCCCTTGTTAACTCTAACTTCTATTCATCCTTCAAAATCCAAGTGGAAATCCTCTCTGCTGTGAAATATGTTCAGGTCCGTGAAGGACCATTGCCTCCTAATGTCCAGAGTAAGCAATGGTCATAATGGATGTGGTGGGAAGAATGCCCATATGACCTGAAAGTTTCTTGTCCTCTGAAATTCCCTCCTTGTGAGTGTGGGTGGGGCCACTGTTGAGGATCAGATGTTTCCTTGATCAGTTTACATTATACAAGTAAAGAGGCAGATTCTACTGCTGGTTGACATCTTGATTTTCACTGGCTAAGTGTCTGAGCATCAGACCCAGCTATCTGTGTACAAAATTTTCACCCACAGAAGCTGTGAGATTATATATTTGAGTTATTTTAAGCCACTAAATATTTAATGATTGCCTATGCAGCAGTACAACAAAGGAGATAAATAGTGAAAATACAGAGGAGAGACTGTAGAGATTTCTGGAATCCTAGAGCTCTGATCACGAAAGGTTTTTATAGAAAAATGTGTTGTTTCTACCTAGGGACCAGTGGTTGGTAGGACATCAACCTAGTTCAGACTCTACCCATTTAAACCCATCAGAGCCTTGAGGGCATAACATGAGTGGCACAGTTCAGGAATAATTTTTCAATTATCTATGTGTTATCATAACATTTGTGACTGGGATTGGGATGGGAAGAATTCTGCAAACAATCAGCCATATCAATGTGCCTTGAAATCCATCATTCTTTACCATGGCTCAGTGGTAAAGAATTCACCTGCCAATGCGGGAGATATGGGTTTGATCCCTGGGTCAGGGAGACTCTCTAAAGAAGGAAGTGGCAACCCACTCCAGTATTCTTGCCTGGGAAATCCCATGGATGGAGGAGTCTGGTGGGTTCCAGACTATGGGGTTGCAAAAGAGTCGGACAGAACTTAGCCACTAAGCAAGAATAGCAACAAGCTCCTTTAGAATTAAAGTTCAGTACTTTTCATCCATCAGCTACCAATGAAACTGTCTGGCTCCAGCAAGAGCTTGTGCCTGGGTGCTCTGTGCAAATGCAGTTTTTGTAGTTTGTCATAAAATTGCTTCCTCTCCATCATGTATTCCCTTTCATCCAACGAGCTCCTAGTGTTTTATTCATAAATATAATCATCCTCATTTTACAGATGAGGAAACTGGGTCATAGAAATGTGAACACTGTGAATTAATAATAACAATAGGAGCAAGATTTGCCTCAAATTGCAAGCGACTAAGTCTCCCTTTTCAGTTACCGTTACGTGTATGTAGAAATCACATACGTGCATACAGACATATCGTCATATGCATATCCATATAGTTCCATTTTGAACAAGAACTTCCAAACTCTTGTTTACCATGCCAGGTTTTCCGCAGTACAATATTTCTATCCCACTGCATCCAGCCAGGAACATTCACAGTGATTTAACTCCAAGTAAAATTCAAATGTGCTTTTATATCTGTGTGGGCACAGGCACAAAGTCTGAGACTGCCTGTGGCCCACACTGGCAACTTGGTCCTATATCATTCCACCTTAGAGACAAAATGTTTAAAAGAATATCATGACTCCTCTATAAATACCAACACTGTGGAGCTGAAAGCAATTGGCAATGTGCTTTGTTAGAATGTTGCCTGAAATGTTAGCTGGTGCTTTTCAATAGGGCCATGAATATGAAGAAAGACAACCAGCTCTGCCTTGGACCCAGTGAGCCCTTGCTGTAGTCTGAGTCCATCAGTCATGGTTTCATCACTGGAGATTGGAAATGTCTAGGCATTTTCTCCAGCCCAAGCCAAAGCAGAAATGAGACTGGAGGTCTGGGTACAGACTGAATCCTCTTTCAGAAACACAGAGCCCACTCTAGGAAACTGAAGAGGAGGCATCCTCTGCTCCCTACCTGTCTTATCTTCAGCAAACGGTCAATATTGTCCCTTAAACATTTTTCTAAACTTAATGATAATTACCTTATTCTTTGTCAAGGATCTTAAATTCATTTGAGATGTTGAACTGTGTCAAATAAAATGACTTCTGAAACTGATTTGGGATTCTTCCATTGGTACGTGGACTAGTTCCTGGCTAACAGTAGATGCTCAGGAAAGGTCATTGCAGTAAACTGAGAAAGTTCTGTTTATTGTTATCAAAATTCTGTCCCCCATTCTATCCCCATTCCCTCTATGATAATTCACAACCTTGTTATCTCCTGTCCACTTGAATGGCCCTCTCGCTTATCTTCCGTTGCCTGTTTATGCTCCCACTGAAACTTGAATAATAATTCCAAAGCCTAAATCTAACCATCCTATTTCTCTGTTTAGAACTCTTCAACACTGACCCCCTCCTCCACCAAGAAATGAAGAACAGAGTTCAAGTTCCTGATCATGCAGACAAGGCTCCTGGCCTGCCCCTGGCCTTTTTTTTTTTTTTTCTAGGTCTCTCCCCAGCCCCATCCTATTCATCATCATCCCAGGACTGCTCATAGCTGCATCATAATGCCACATCTAGATGCATCTTGCCTTTGCTTCTGTCATTGATTCTCTCTATTTTCTCCTCTTGATATCACCCCAAATTTCTACCCTGCCACTTACTTTCTCATTAACTGAAAAATCCTGTTAGCTTTTAAGAATCAGCTTGGAGCTCTGCTTCCAGGAAATGCTGTTCATCTCTTCTAAATATGAGTTCTGCTGTATGCCGTTTTGTACCTAACTTCATAACGACACTTGCCTTTTTATCTGTATTCTTTCCCACATTAGAATGTGAGACCTGGTGAGCAGGGACTAAATCATATGCTTCTGGGCATGCCCAGGGTCCAGCATTGGGATTCATGCACAGTAGACTCTCAATAAAGCATCCTGAAAGAATGAGCAGGTGCCAGAAATAACTGATCCATGGATGAGTGGGTAATGTCAGCAAAGTTCTGATCGGAGTGCTTCGCTTCTTGTGCTTCAAAGGGTTAATTGCCTCTTACCTGGAGTTCTGAGTGAATTCCACTCTCTGGTGTCAAACTCCATTTCCACTCACCTCACCCTTGTTCTAATGACATGCAACTGGACAAATAGGAAGAAGCACCCGTGGCACCATTGCTCCTGATGAATATTTCAGCAGGTGCCTCTTGGCTGAAAGTCAAGATGAAAGCCTGGCTCCAGGCAAATTAAGATGGGGAAGAAAGACTTGTAAGTACATAAGGCTTTGGAGAAATGCCCCGATGCCGGGCTGGAGACAGGAGTTCTGCAATTGAAAGCGAGGAGATCACAGCCTGGGTACTCTCCTAGTCTGCTTCTGGGCCTGGGAAGGGGGCGGGGGACACGCTGCTCTCAAAGTTAGATCACAAGCTGTTCCCAGGACACTTAGCCCAGGCCGGATATGACTGAGAGCCAAGGCTGCCCTTTCACCTATGCATCTTCAGCCCCAGGTAGAGCTTGGCTTCCTGAGTACAAGCAGGCCTGAGTGATCTGTCCCCGGGTCCTATTCCAACATGACTTTTATGTTCTTTGTTGTTGCTGTTGTTGTTATTTTTAAGGAAGGGCTGGGCTGGAGCAAGCCAGACTGGGACCATCTTTGAGCTGTTGTTGGTTCAGTTGTTGAGTCGTGTCAGACTCTTTGGAACCGTCTGAGTGCACACTGCTTTCTTGCATCCCCAGGTGACCCAGTGGGAAAAGAATCTCTGGCTTCTAAGTCCAGCAGGCGTCCCTCTCTTTGTTACAGCACAATGATTTGTTGGGATTCTACAGATACTTTTTACTGAATCTATTTGAAACTATATGATTTTGTTAAACACCTTGAAGCTGGATGGACAGAAAAATGGAGTCAGAAAAAAAAAAAAAAAAAGGTTAGGTCGGGGGAGGCTAATTGAACCAAAAAAGAAAAGTCACTAATAGGAGCCTGGGCAAGTTCCAGGAAGTGGGGAAGACAAGAGAGGACTGGGAGTTAGGAGCTCTGGTTCTGAACTTGATTCTGACCCTGACCTTACACAGTGACTACCCTTTTCTGCTAAGGGTGTCAATTTTCTCAACTGCAGAAGGAAAAGCTTTGTCTGAGATGTTGCAAGATGCCTTAAAGTTCTACTTAGTTGTGAATCTGTCTATTGGTTTTTATAAGACCTTTGGCTCAGAAATGACAATAGTAAAACCAGGAGCCCCCTAAGCAAGGTCTGTATTTGAGATGTGTCTGAGATGTAGGAAAGTCTTCACAGGGCGCTTTGCCTTCTCCTGTGAGTTGCACTACAGATGTGGGAACTCATAAGGAACTCAAGAAGAGTCTGATTGAATCAAAGAAATAAGTCTTAATGTTGAAGATTCAATCTGTGGTTGGTGGGAACTTGTACACACGGAACTAAGGTCATAAGTAGAGACCCCTAAGCCTTTAAGGCAGGGACCTATCTGCAAAGTTTATCAGGAGTGCTGGCAGAGGGTGGAGCACAGAACTGAGAAGAAGGAGAGATGAGGCTTTGGAGCAGTCTAACAAGGAGCCACGGATATCTCTGAAGCTGGAGCGTGTGTCCTCACTCAGTCTCACTCAGTCATGTCCGGCTCTTTGTGTGGACTGTAGCCCGCCAGGCTCCTGTGTCCATGGAGTTTTCCAGGCAAAAATACTGGAGTTGGTTGCCATTTCCTTCTCCAGGGGATCTTCCCGACCCAGGGATCAACACTGTGTCTCCTACATGGCAGGCACCTTCTTTACTACTGCGCCACCTGGGAAGCCCTATTTCTGAGGCTGGAGAGACCCCTTCAAATTCTCCAAGTTGGGGCATGGGAGTGGCTATTTACACCCCATGGATTGATCAGTTAATGTTTGGGTTGCCTTCAGAAAGACCCGATTTCTCAGGCCAGCTGTCCACAAAGATCTATCAGTTGCCCATTGTTGCAGAAACTGAGGAAATAAGTCCTTCAATTCTGCCTGGGTAATCAGGGTGGCAGAGCAGAGTGTCCACGCAGGGTACCAGCTCAGTGAGCAAGTAGCTGATCACCCTTAGGGCAGATGAATTTTCCCAATTTAAATTGCTTACCAAATAAGATTATCTATACCATTTTGATGATTTTTATTTCCAAACAGAAACAGAGACACAGACATCGGGAACAAATGTATGGATACCAAAGGGGTAAAGGGGAGGTGGGATGAATTGGGAGATTGGGATTGACATATATAAACTAGTGATACTATGTATAAAGTAGATAATTGATGAGAAACTACTATACAGCTCAAGGAGCTCTACTAAGTGCTCCATAGTGACCTAAATAAGGAAATTAAAAAACGAGGGGATATACGTATATGTATAGCTGATTCACTTTGCTGTACAGTAGAAACTAACACAGCATTGTAAAGCAAGTATACCCCAAGAAATGTTAATTAAAAAAAAATAAATTGCTTACTAATTACAGGGGGGTTTGTTAGATAGTCATTTCCCTGGCCTCAGTCTGAATCAGTTAAGACAAAATCTGAGAGTGTGATTATGTACATAATTTTACAGCATCCCAGGTGATTCTATTGTTAGCTGTGGTGAGACGTAATGGTATTTGGGGTAAAATGGAAAGAGTTGGAGATATGGCACCAAATTTTGAGTTCCAAAAATGGCTCCACTCCTTGCAAATCAAAAGAGACTACACTGATCACACTTCTCTCAGCCTTATTGCCTTTATCTAGAGGAAAATAATGAAAGAGCAGAGAACTATTGTGGAGTCAATAATATGATTTTATTCAAGAATTTTATGGAATTCTACAGTAATATTAGATATTTCCCCTGAGTTCAGTGGTTATAAATACGCATCTGAGAAACAGTGCCAGTCTGTGATGCAGCTTTCTCCAGTCTAAAGAAAAATAAGAATTTTTTATAGAGTTTTATCTAAAGACAAAATTAATTTAAGGTTCTTTACACCTGGCACATATTAATTGCTCATTTAATGCTAATTACAGCTACTACTAAAACAAACAAACAAAATTTTCAGTGGAGAAATATTTTTAAGAATCATCCCACCTTGACTGTTCCTCTAAGATACAATGATTACTTTTAAAATAAGACAGAGCAGCTTATTGTTTTAATAACATTTCTCCTCTTTTATCTCAATCCGTGTGAGTAGATGCGTTGGACAATGTCTTAAGTGAGCCATTTTGACTGGTGGTTTCTCTAACGTTCGGCCACGTTCTTGTTTTCCTTTTGTTGGAAGCTCATTTCTCCCCTCCTGGAGCCGCTGTGAGTGTCCCCAGTCGCAATGGTCACAGTCGATGTGAACAATGTAACGCTCTCGCTTTTCTCTCTCCGCCATGCATTCTGTAGCGAGTTGCTTTTCTTGCCATTTCTAACTGCTTCTCCTGTCTTTCCTCTTTGCGTTCTTTTCATCCTCCAGTAACTGTTTTCCTTCCTCTTTCTCTTCCTTTAGTCTCCCCTTCCAATTATTCTTACACTAAAAAATGACCAAACAAAACAAACAAAAAAAACCAGACACAATCCATAGATAGACATGGGGAAATCTGTGTAGAGCTGAGGGTCAAGGTATTATCTTAATTGTGTCCATTTTTAAATTGATTGATTCAAGTAATACATAGGACTCACTGGAACTCATCTTAAAGACATGGGAATACCAGACCACCATACCTACCTCCTGAGAAATTTCTATGCAGATCAAGATGCAACAGTTAGGACTAGACTTGGAAGAACCAATTGGTTCAAAATCAGGAAAGGAATAGGTCAAGGCTGTATATTGCCACCTTGCTTACTTAACTTATATGCAGAGTACATCATATGAAATGCCAGGCTAGATGAAGCACAAGCTGGAATCAAGATTGCTGGGAGAAATATCAATAACCTCAGATATACAGATGACACCACTCTTATGGCAGAAAACAAAGAAGAACTAAAGAGCCTCTTGATTAAAGTGAAAGAGGAGAGTGAAAAAGCTGGCTTAAAACTCAACATTCAGAAAACAAAGATCATGGCATCTGGTTCCATCCCTTCATGGGAAATAGATGGGGAAACAATGGAAACAGTGACAGACTTTATTTTTCTGGGCTCCAAAATCACTACAGATGGTGACTGCAGCCATGAAATTAAAAGATGCTTGCTCCTTGGAGGAAAATCTAGACAGCATATTCAAAATCAGAGACATTACTTTGACAACAAAGGTCCATCTAGGCAAAGCTATGGTTTTTCCAGTGGTTGTGTATGTATGTGAGTGTTGGACCATAAAGAAAGGTGAGCACTGAAGAATTGACACTTTTGAACTGTGATGTTGGAGAAGACTTGAGAGTCCTTTGGACTGCAAGGAAATCCAACCAGTTCATCCTAAAGGAAATCAGTTCTGAATATTTATTGGAAGGACTGATGCTGAAGCTGAAACTCCAATACTTTGGCCACCTGATGTGAAGAACTGACCCTTTGGAAAAGCCCCTGATGCTGGGACAGACTGAAGGCAAGAAGATAAGGGGACAACAGAGGATGAGATGGTTGGATGGCATCACCAACTTGATGGATGTGAATTTGTGCAAGCTTCAGGAGTAAGTGATGGGCAGGGAAATCTGGCATGCTGCAGTCCATGAGGTTGCAAAGAGTCGGACATGACAGTGGCTGAACTGAATTGAACACCAGGTGAGTCCATCATTAGGCTCCAACAGGAGAGTTAAGCCAGCCTGGAAACACAGGATGCTTCAAAAGCATGGAAGGTGCTTCTCTAACCTCTGTTCTCTCATACTACTCATATCCAGACCTCCTCTCCATCTTGCTTTTCATCTCTCCTGGGGTCATGAAGAGAAAATTTAAATAGTCCAGCAGTCCACAGTAAAGCTGGACTCTACTGTTGTAAGAGGAAAGTTGTAATAAATAAGCAAGTATGGCAAAATGAGCTGGAGGTTCAAAATCATGAACATGGCCTTGGTAGAGTGTGGCCCCAGGTTACACAAGGAGGCCCCATTCTTGTCTTGGCCTTGACAGTTCTGACAACTGTGGTCAAGATTACGTCTAATGGCAGCAATACTTAGGGGAGAAGAAGTTCACCACATTCAGACTGGTTTTGAGGTTTTAAGACAAGAAGAAATAAATTACCTGAGGTCACAGAATATTGGAGGCTTCCTCCAATCTCTGATCGTTCCACTTTATTTTGTGTCCATTCTTTAGTGATCCTCAAAGCTTGGGTTTTGATTAATACATAAGTCTCCTTACATCATAAAATATAAATGATAAGATATAATATATGTGTTAATCGCTCATTTTGACTAGTAAACTAAAGCTCTTCTTTTCATAAACTGTCCCTCATCAAGAAGGCCACGTTTAACCAATATCTGCTCTGTTTACTCAAATACAGGTCATGTCCCTCCAGGAAGGAATCCCTGAGCCCAAGAGGGAGTATTTTCCTGTACATCACTCATTCTGCTTTCTGATAGTCTGCTCCCTGTCTGCTCCAGCTCATGAGATACAGGCGGACTGGGACATTTTTTTTTAAAGTAATTTTTATTGCAATAGAGTTGATTTACAATGTTGTGTTAGTTTCAGGGGTACAGTGAAGTGAGTCGGTTATGCATAGACAGAGATTCACTCTTTTTTAGATTCTATCCCCCCTATAGATCACTACAGAGTACCTGTGCTCTGTGTTAGGTCCTCCCTAGTTATCTATTTTCTATATACTAGTGTGTATAGGTTAATCCCAACCTCCTAAATTATCTCTCCTCCACCCCTCTCTGGTAACCATAAGCTTGTTTTCTACATTTGTGACTCCATTTTTGTTTTGCAAATAGGTTCATTCCTACCATTTTTAATATTTTTAGAAAACAGTTTCTTAGACTTTTTATCTTTTAATGGAGTACAGCCTGTTACTAATGATGTGCTAATTTTCAAGTGGACAGCAAAGGGACTCAGCTGTATACATATATATATCCATGTAACCATTCTCCTCCCAATTCCCCTCCCACCCAGACTGCCACATAACATTGAGCAGAATCCCCTGTGCTATACACTAGGTCCTTGTTGGTTATCCATTTAAAATATAGCAGTATGTACCACTCTTTCGGTTCTACATATAAGTGGTATATTTATATTTCTCTATCCGACTTATTTCAGTCAATATGATCATCTCTAGGTCCATCCACGTCAAGGGGCCTTTTTAAAAATTTAAATGTGTGCCTTGTGTGGGTTGGCTACAAGATGCAGATGAAGCAAATGCCTGCCGAATAAATGAATGGAAAGATAAATCAGTGAATAAGCTAAGGAATTAACATATGAATGAATGAAGCTCTATACTAGAAGGGGCTTAATCAGAAAAAGAAAAAAAAAAAAGAGAGAGAGAGAACCAGGCTTAAAACTGTCGAGAAAGGATTGCTAAGCTAAACCTTGCAAGCATTTTGAATCTAAGGCAAATGCCAGACCATGGAATTTTATGATAACTCACCTTTGGAAGAAATTTAATGTTCATGTGAGCTAATAAAGCTGATGGAATTTAGATGGACTTTATTAGGGGAGCTGAGGAAGTACAACATCCCTGACTATTTATTTTTAAGAAAAGTGAGAACGAAAATACAATTTTCACTGATATGTTGCTAAAACCAAATCGACTAGAAGTAGGCATTCAAGGGTCCCCGCTTTAATTTGTTGGAGGCAGTCTAGTGGAGGTAGCTACACACTGGAGAGTGAAATTGGAGATCCCCGTTAGTCACACAAAGAGCAGCCGTGAATATGGTTTCTCTGAAGGTTTTCTCCAAATACCTCTCTCTTCCAAAACTGAGGCTCTACCAACTTCAAAGAGAGAGTCTTTCAAGCTTCTCTGTGCTCCTAGAAAAGCCACATCAACAGGCTATTGATAAGTATACTCTGCCTTCTTCTCCCCAAGGCATAAAGAGAATACTTAATTCTTCTTTGGGTTCAAGGCATCACCTTTCTTCTTATAGTGCAATATTGAGAAGAAAGCTTACAAGTCAATGAAAAAAATTCATATCTCTAAAATTAAAGTGGGTTGATAGTGGTGAGGTCCTGTATTTAGTGGTTTGTGATGGTAGTTTGGGATAACAACTTGAATGTCGGCATTAGACATCTATAAGGGAGTTCAAAGTTGCTCAGAGTCATGCTTCTTGAAGATTGGATTTGAACAAGAAGTCGTGTACAGAACTAGAGCAGTAAAGCACCCCATTCTAGAAAACGGTTACCATCTTCATCAAGTTCTTGGATCTCAGAGGTCCGGCACTGCTCCTCCTGACTTCCAGGTGCCCAGTGGGCATACACACATAACACATACCATGCTGCATCAGCTGATCTGTCTCCATGCACCACCTTCCCCAGGAAGAGTGTGAGGACTGAGGCAGAACACGGAAACCTGACTGAGTCAGCTCTGAATCCTCAAGGTCTAACACTGAAGGTCACTGTTAGAGGTCGGCTTCCCTGGTGGCTCAGAAAGTACAGAATCTGCCTACCAATGAAGAAGACAAAGAGATGAGGATTCGATCCCTGGGTCGGGAAAATCCCTTGGAGAAGGAAATGGCAATCCACTCCGGTATTCTTGCCTGTAAATCCTGTGGGCAGAGGTGCTTGGTGGGCTACTGCCCATGGGATCACAAAGAGTCAGATATGACTGAGATACTGACACCGATATAGTAGTGGAAGAGAGTCAAAGTGGGTCCTTGAGAGGATGAGTGTTTGGATGAATGGATGGATGCATGTGTGGATAGATGGATGAGGAGATG
>SJYC01103233.1:0-23776 GCA_006408675.1 Madoqua kirkii
AGGGAGGGAGGGGGGCTCGAGGAGTGGGAGGGCAAGAGGTACAAGCTGCTGCTATAAGACAGGCTGCAAGGAAAGTAAGTAAAATAAATCACAAGGATAAATTGTACAATACAGGGGAGACAATATCTTGTAATAATTATGAATGGAGTAAAACTTAAAATTTATGAATCACCATATTATACACTTATATGAAATCAACTATACCTCAATTTAAAAAAAAAGTGCATTTAACAAATGTTCCTCTTCTCTCCTTGTAGTTTTAATTATTTTTTGCTATTTTTATTAAAAGGGATTTTTTCCCCTCTCTACCTGAGGCCAATACAGAAACAAACCGGCTTTACCTTGGTTTCCAGTATGAAAATATTAGGAGATGAAGCCTATTTTTAGTATGAAAGGGCAATTGTGAGTCTAGGCTTTGAAAATAACAAAACTCATTGAAAAAAGCACTTCAATACCTTGCAGAGAGTAAGCACTCACTTTACTTATTATCAATAAAATTATTATTTTAAATAAACTGTTGACTGTTTTGTTATATGTTACAAACTCAAAGATGACACAGTTGTAAATTATGATGGAGCAGCTCGCCCAGACCACATGACCGGCTTTAAAAGTAGAGGAACAAAAATGCAGTGAATTGCTGTTCCCTTTTCTTTCAGTTCTTATGTTAGTCAACTTTTCATTTTGGGGAAAAATGTGAATTGAGCAGAAATTAGAGTTTTTTCTAGCAGAGTTTCCCACGGCACCTTTTCATGGTAAAACAAAGTCTACAAATGTGGGGGAAAGGGCGGCATTTGTCATTCTCACAACTTGATCTTCTTTCCTTAGAGAGAAAAAGAAAGAGAAATTCAAAGACCATCCTTAGAAGAGGACGAAAAGAGAAAGTCCCTTGCTAAATGTTAGTTATTAGAGCTGGACAAATCTTCCACTGTTTAGATAATGTGATTATTCCCCACACTATGTTTAATTATCAGGTGTGCAGATAAGCTGACACTTTTATTCCTCTTTTAAATATTGAAACTTAATTGAAGAAAAATGCATCCTAAAAAGTGGATAATTAAACAAATATGCTGTGAAACAAGGCCATGTGCAATTTTATTTTATGTGTAAATTATATGTAGACCCAAAGGGGATGCCATCTTATTATACAGTTTGCTCCCCCATTAGCATTTCAATAGAGAGACTTTTCCTTCTGGTTTTGAGGAACTCAGAGGAACAGGGAGCACCTGCCAAAGGTGTACGCAAAGGAAAACTAATAAAAGTTTGTTTGCTTCTTGGAAAGAAAAAACAAAAACCTTTCCAAGTTGATTGTACTTGCATAGCTTTCTGCTAGCTAGGAAAAATTAACCTCCGTTTACATGAAGGAACCATTCCTGCACAGCATCACAGGATGGTAGAAGTGAGTCATTCCATAGCTTGGAGAGAATCCTGAGCATGTTTGGTCCTGAGACAGGCCAGGATTCGGGCCCTGAGACCCTTTGCTTCAGGACTTGCACCTAAAAAATGGCTCCTGGAGCAACAAAATACGAAGAACTGATAAGAAAGGAAAAAAAAAAAATGTGCATTTGCAGTTGGGGCATGGACTGTAGTCTAGCAGGCTCCTCTGTCCATGGAATTCTCAAGGCAAGAATATTGGTGTGGGTTACCATTTTCTTCTCCAGGAGATCTTCCTGACCCAGAGATCAAACCTGGGTCTCTGGCATTGCAGGCAGATTCTTTACGATCTGAGCCACAAGGGAAGCCCAAACTATGGACAGCAAGATACAAAAGAACCAACAACCCAACTGCCACTTCTGAGGAGGAGGGAGCAAAGGAAGGGAAAACGAAAGTCGCTCAGCTGTGTCCAACTCTTTGTGACCCCATGAACTATACAGTACATGGAATCTCCAGGCCAGAATACTGGAGTGGGTAGCCTTTCACTTCTCAGGGGATCTTTCCAACCCAGGGATCAAATCCGGGTCTCCCACACTGCAGGTGGATTTTTAACCAGCTGAGCCACCAGGGAAACCCAAGAATACTGAAATGGGTAGTCTATCCCTTCTCTAGTGGATCTTTCAGACCCAGGAATAGAACTGGGGTCTCCTGCATTTCAGGAAGATTCTTTACCAACTGAGCTATGAGGGAAGCAAAAGAAGGGGGCTGGAATCAAAAGCAGGGTACTGCCCACACCACCAGCGGGGTGGACAGACCATCTGAGCCGCCCAGCTGACTGCCCCGGGGCCTCTCCCTGGCTTCATCCTTATTTAAGGAGCCAGCTCACTCCCCCTTGGGGATCTAGCAAGGGAAACTTACTTTTTTCCCTCTTACCCCCTGCTATAACAGGGGCCCCAGTAAAGTCTTGTCTGAATTTCTCATCTGGCCTCTTATCAATTTCTACTGATCAAGGAGGCCAAGAACTCTGGTCTGTAACATACTGAAAAGACCACAAAAAGAAACTGTATTCCAAGGAACCAAGATAGATCTCTGATCATAACACTGGACACTCTGTGTGTCTCTTTCATCTTTCACCCCTTATTTGACTGAATTCAGCTTAAAAATGTAGAGACTATAAATTGATTATTAAAAATTCACCAACCTGTATGATTCTAGGACATATGCATGCATGCTTAGTTGTGTCCGACTCTTCACCACCCCCATGGACTGTAGCCCACCAGGCTCCCCTGTCCATGGGATTATCCAGGCAAGGATACTGGAGAGGGCTGTATTCCCTCTTCCTGGGAATCTTCCCCACCCAGGGATCAAACATACATCTCCTGTGTCTCCTGCATTGCAGGCAGATTCTTAACCACTTGAACCATCGGGGAATGAGTGAGATTCAAAAGGGAAATGTGGAGGGATTCTTACAGTCACTGCAGCCCATGACAATGCTGATCCTAGGTTGCCACTGTATTTCATCTGGAGGTTCATTTTCACTCCCACTGTTCCCAGAACTGCTCCAAGATTGTGGGAGCTGTTTCCACCATCAGAACTTTGAGTCTTTGAGGTCCTCTCTGTATCTGTCTTTGGCTTTGACATGCAAATATTGTTAAGCAGGGCTACACTTAAAAATGCTTATGTCTTAATGGAAATTTATTTGAGAAGCATATTAGAATGTCTTAAACATCTGCTATGGACAAGAGCGCCTAAATATTGTGTATTGCCCAAAGCTAGAATCACTCAGTGAAAAGTATGGCATTAGACTTGAAGACCTCAGTTATTATAAGTAATGCTGCAATGGATATGGGGGTGCATGAACCTTTTCAAATTATAGTTTGCTCCTGATGTATGTCCAGGAGTGAGATTGCTAGATTATGTGGTAATTCTATGTAGACTTTTCTGATGAACCTCCATGCTGTTTTCCACAGAGGCTGCACTGTCTTACATTCCCAACAGTAGAGGACGGCTCCCTCTTCTCCACACCCTCTCCAGAATGTATTTTTTTGTAAATTTTTCAATGATGGCCATTCTGACCAGTGTGAGATGATACTACGTTGTAATTTTTATTTGCTTTTCTCTAATAATTAGTGATGTTGAGCATAAATACATGCGCTTTGTAGTTATCTCTATGTCTTCTTTGGAGAAGTGTCTATTTAGATCTTCTGCCCATTAAACAATTATGTATAAATAATTTGACTCTTCCGTACTCTATCTCAAACACTGTCTTAATAAATATTTCAATTTTTGCATTTTTAATGATAAAGAGAATTACAGTATGTGTTTCTTTTCTTTGCTGTCATTAAAAGAATGCTTTTATTTTTTAAAGAAAAATTATATGTATAGAATAATGGATCGGGAAGATCTTCTGAAGAAGAAGTGGCAACCCACTCCAGTATTCTTGCCTGGAGAATTCCATGGATGGAGGAGCCTGGCCGGGCTACAGTCCATGGGGTCACAAAGAGTCGGTCAGGACTGAGTGGCTAACACTGTTATTTAAAGAAGAGAATTAAAGACCTGTGTCCTTCATTTAAACAGTGGTATCTGTTTATATGTGTTTGTGCTTTTCTCCATGTAGCCACCTTATCCTGCACCACTGTCTATGTTTAACTGAGTACTACTTGAGTGAAGCCAGGAGTTGGTGATGGACAGGGAGGCCTGGCATGCTGTGATTCATGGGGTCGCAAAGACGACTGAGCGACTGAACTGAACTGAACTGAGATAACCATTATATGGGCTTTCCTGGTGACTTAGATGTAAGAATTTGCCTACAATTCAAGAGACATAAGTTTGATTCCTGGGTCAGGAAGATCCCCTGGAGAAGGAAATAGCAACCCACTATAATATTCTTGCCTAGAAAATTCCATGAACAGAGGAGCCTAGTGGGCTACAGCCCATGAGGTCACAAAAGTGTTAGAAACCACTTGAGATAAAGCAACAGCAATGTAGCCATTATATAGAAGAAAGGATATTTCCCAGATTTTTAACACCTTCTAATGTTACCATAAAATATTCCAAGTCAACCCTGAGAGTCATTCAAATTATGTTATTTTATATTTACCATTAGTAATATTATTTAAAGGAAGCTGTTAATTTCTCTCTGGTTCATACTATCAGGACTCAGGATGAATGAAGAGGACAAGGTCAACAGCTTCTGAGTGACATGGAAAGTCTGCCCAGGGAGGAGGGGATGAGGTTTTCCAGGTCAGACAGAGACAGTTATATATGAATAGTGGCTTTGCACTGAAGACAAGTAGGGGAGCTGAAGTGGTATTGAGACTTGTAATCAGGAGGGGCACAAAGATTAAAACCAAATGGGCATATATCATAAAAGGGGATGTGTGGGTTGAATTGGGATGAGGGGCTCAGGGTCATAAGTCACAAGGGTTCATCGATTACTGTCTCCCAGGGTGATGGGATATGAGATGAGGTTGAACATGGTGGCTTCATAGATGATCAGACAATTTCAGTCACTGCATTAGGTGGTCCACAGCTAGAAAGAAAGCATCTAAGCTTCCAGTTAGGAGACCTGAATTGTCTACACTGGGTCCCTTGGCTCAGCTGAACCATAGTGTTCCATAAAAAGATGTAAATAGCAAAAAATATAGTTTGGTAGGAAATAAAAAGACACGACGGTTGTAAAGGAATTAGGTTTTAAACATTTCAAGGCAGTTATAAGCACTCTTATAAAAGAGCAGATTTCTACTGTGTTTCCTACTGAGTCATTCAGAGGAGAGACCTACTTTGAAATTTCTCAGCAAATTCTTGGAACCCTAAGGCACAGCTTGAACCCCAAAGCAGCAGATGTTTTGAAATAGTGTAAATGCAGAGAGAATGGCTTTCAAGAATCTAGTAAAATGTTTGGAAAGGGATTAAGGATAACACTACTAAAAAAGCAAACAACACACATTATTCAGATATAGCCTTCATTTCTAAGCTCATGTACAAAAGGATCCATTTTCATTTCTGTGTTATATCGAGTCCTTTTCCTAATTTTCCCATAATTTAACATTCAATTTATTTTACTACCCATATTACAGATAATTCATGGATAGAGTCTTGAAATTTTGATATGATTCATTTCATTCCCAAATAACATAAGGCCTTCTGCCTAATTTTCCCAAATTTTTACATTCAATTTATTTTACTATCAACATCATAGATAGTGGAGGATAGAATCTTGAAAACTCAATTTGATTCTAAAGGTAGTGAGTATGAAATTACAAATAAATAGCAAAATAGTTATACATTCATTTAACAAATATTTATGGAAAATGTCACTTGTTCTCTAGAAATAAATATGGTGTGTGTGTGTGTGTGTGTGTGTGTGTGTGTGTGTGTTAGTCGTTCAGCTGGTCCAACCGTTTGTGACCCCATGGACTGTGGCTCTCCAGGCTCCTCTGTCCATAGAATTCTCCAGTCAAAAATATTGAAGTGGACTACATTCCCTTCCACAGGGGATCTTCCCAACCCAAGAATTGAACCAGGATTTCCCACATGGCAGGCAGATTCTTTACCATCTGTATCACCAAGGAAGCCCATGAGTACGGCATAGACTTCATCAAAGAGCCGATACCTGAGAGATGATGAAACACATATGAAAGGTAAATATGTATGTAAAGCAACTATTTGAAGTTCATAGTGCTTTAGGCATTTTCAACATTCAATCTTTATAAGATCTCTGAAAGACAGATATTAGCATGCCATTTTTCTGATAAGAACCCCCAAGTTTGCTTAGGTTGACCTTATATGACAAAACTATAATTTAAACCTGGTCAGTGTGATGTAATATCCACAATCTTTTAATTATACTAACAACTTTCTAAGGAATAAAGACCAAATTGATAAATTAAATGATGCTGAAGACAAAAGCAAAGAATTGGGAAAGCTTTTGGGGTGGGAGGAGCTAAGGCATGGGAAGCAGAGACAGCGTCTAGATGGATGGTGTGTTGGGACAAACTTGTGTGACTCATCAATGCAAGTGTGTGCAGCTCTGCCAATGCAAATATGTGCTGGTGTATATGTGTATGAACGAGCCTTTTGTTACAGAAAAACAAAAAACAAAAAAACTTGATCTATGTGTGTCTCTTTCTATAAAAAACATCATCCTCAGTTGCTAGGCTTTTAATCACACCACATAGGGCCTTCCTACAGTTTTCCTGATGTTCTAGACACTCTTCATCTTCTTTGACAGATAAGATATCATTTAGAAAAAAAAAAAAAAAAGAAATGGCTGCAAAGTGAGAAAAGTTGGAAGGAAAAGGAGGTGACCTCACAAGATGAAGGTATTTCTGTGCAGCTCATCTGGGCAAGGGCCCATGACAAGGCTAGGGTGGACAGTTCACTCTGACAAGCCATTCGGGTTGCTATGGTCAAAGAGATTATTGCTTATGTCACTACAAAAATACAAGTGGTGGTGATGCAGCCTGTTTTCCTGGAGCTGAGGGAGGTTTTGATCACAGCCCTCCATTTCTGGATGCGAAACTCAGAGAGATGAATAGACTTTCTTATGGTCACACAACAAATCAGGCAGGCTGCTATGGCGATCTCAGTAATTCCAAGGGTGGACAGTTCACTCTGCAAGCCATTCGGGTTGCTATGGTCAAAGAGATTATTGCTTATGTCACTACAAAAATACAAGTGGTGGTGATGCAGCCTGTTTTCCTGGAGCTGAGGGAGGTTTTGATCACAGCCCTCCATTTCTGGATGCGAAACTCAGAGAGATGAATAGACTTTCTTATGGTCACACAACAAATCAGGCAGGCTGCTATGGCGATCTCAGTAATTCCACTGAGCTCTAGGTCGATTCAGTCGCATCTGACTCTTTGCAACCCCATGGACTGTAGCCCACCAGGCTCCTCCGTCTTTGGGACTGTCCAGGCAAGGGTAGTGGGTTGTCATTTCTTCCTCAAGGGGATCTTCCTGACCTACCGATAGAACTCATGTTTCCTGCATAAGGAGCAGATTTTTTACCACCTTAACCACAAAGAAATATTATTCTGGGTTGCCTCCTGAGAAGAATGAATGAGATGACCTATTATAAAGTGTTTAGCTCTAAGTGCTCCTTGATAATAATTATTACTAACTGAACAGAGATCTGCAAAGAGTTGGCCACAATCATCTCCAGGTCCATGCAAAGATTTTGATTGAGCTTCTTAATGCTGTTTTGGACTTTACAGGAACGTATATTTAAAAGTTCTTGAAAACTTGGAGCTGTGCAGCCTTCGATTCCATGGGCTCCCATATCATCATTGATGGGCTGGCTATCTACCTAGTGGCTGCCTCCTTTGACCTGGAATGGATTCATTGCTTTGCCCCAAGTGCTAGCAGACCCAAGTCTCATCTAAGTTACCCTTCTAGCCTATAGGACGCTATACTTCTACCCACTATCACAGAGAGTTCTAGATGTCTTTTCTTAAACTGCTAATGTGCCCTGGCTTAAACAGATAGATACAACTAGATAAACAGTCATCTCTACTAGCTCCTGCACTGTATTCCTGGATATGAGCCATGTTTCTCTGATTTGCCCCAGAAATAAGACTTTAATATCCTGAACATTGTACACTCTGTTGTTTTTGAAATGTCAACTAGATTTTTTTTTTAATCCTGTTCTTGCCATTTTCTTACTTTGCTATTTCAGTTTTGCTCTTATCTCCTCCTAGGAAAGCAAGTGGTGAACGTGAAAGACAACAGCCATGGTTCTTGGGTGACAATTAGACTCAACAGTGATTCAGACCCGAAGCCTATTTGTCCTCCTTCTCCTCATATATGTTTTCTGTTGCAGAATTGGAGTTCATATATTTCAGTGTGGAGAGCAAGGGATGAGAGGAGGCTTTATGAAGTCCACGGATTTCAGAAGAAGTTAAATATATATGCTGATCTGGGATTCCCCTAGCCTAGCTTTCTTCTATGAAGGATAAAGAGTTCATTAATGCACTACTCACTCTTCCAACTAAATGAAGCTGAAAAAAACTGAAAGTGAAGTCGCTCAGCCGTGTCCGACTCTTTGCGACCCCATGGACTGAGCCTAACGGTCTCCTCTGTCCACAGGGTTTTCCAGGCAAGAGTACTGGAGTGGGTTACCATTTGCTTCAATCTTCCTGACTCGGGGATCGAATCCAAGTCTCCTGCATTGCAGGAAGACTCTTTACCATCTGAGCCACAAGGGAAGCCTAAATACAGCTGCTCTAAGAAAATTACATGTTGAGATCCTGAAAGAAGCCAGGCTCTATTTCTGAATGTGATACAAAGAAGAAAAAAATGGGTCATACCAAACAGCATCCCGACACTTCTTGATGGCTCCATGATGGAATATGCTATCAGGAAGAGAAATGAATAACCCATTTCCAACATGCACACACAAGTAGCAACACAGGGTAGAGTTTCTGGAAAATCAGTCCTGAACGTGCGTGCACAGCACAGGCGAAGCTGGAGAATGTCTGCTTAGGTTTCTTCTTTCCTTCCTTCGTTCCTTCCCACTTTCCCTTCCTCCAGCCCTCCCTCCATCCTTTCTAGAATGTGACTGAACACTCTTTGGTGTTTGATGATGGCCATTTTCCATCCAGTCCAGGAAAATCTGAGGCTTGCCCGGAGCTCTCTGGGACAAGAAGATGTAATGCTGACTTGAATCAACAGATGGTATCTGGAGGGGAAACAATTCTATCAGCATTTTAAGTGTGAGAGTTTGACAGAGAACTTGCCTTTGGGGTGTCTAGGAACCTGGACAGGGAAATGTGTCTTGATCTTATAGGACACAGGGCTGGTATCTCAATCTTCTAAAATGACCTGGCTTGGCGAATGGGTGCAAATGTGAGGTGACATGCATAGTTTTTGTCATTGGCTGAACACATAAATAAAACAATCACATTTTCAGGAAGGCAGTATTGTAGAACACTCAATAGCAAAGAAAAGAATATCCTGACTGGATATAAACGCTTATAAGGTTCTTGGCTTTTCTTTCAGAGAGATGAGGAATCACAATCTTTTTGCAAATGATATTGATTATAGATATATACAGAAATAATAAAATAATGATGCTGGATATATATTCTTTCCATCATTGTATAATATTATATATTACATCATATTACATATGTGTGTGTGTGTGCTCAGTCATGTGCAACTCTTTGAGGCCCCCTGGTGTGGCCCCACCAGGCTCCTCTGCCCATAGAATTTTCTAAGGAAGAACACTGGAGTGGGTTGCCATTTCCTGCTCCTTGGGATCTTCCCAACCCAGGGATAGAACCAACCTGCACCTCTTGCATTGACAGATGGATTCTTGACCACTAGCACTACCTGGGAAGTCTGTATTATATATAGTATATATAATACATATACTGTATTATATTATACTATAGTATATTATGATGGAAGAAATATATTATTGCTTCTATCATTGTCAGCCACTTCCTATCTGTTTGAACACAACAGAAAGTTGTGAACCTCTCCTAGCCTCAGTTTCCTTCTCTAGAAAAGGGGCACAGTGACCTACACTTTCAGCGGTGTTGTGAGCATTAAAGTGACACCTGACTCTTGGAACTACTTGGTCCATGACCAGCTTACTTGGCATATCTTGATGGCAATGACCTTGACTCTGTTTCCCCAGGCACAGACACTGTGCAAAGCACATAATAAGTGCTTAGTGTGTGCTTGTTTGAACACTACTTGAATGGAAATCTGCCTTTGATTTCTTCACAGTCTTCCCAAAAGGTGCCTTCTACTGATGTTTGAGCTTAGCAAAGTTTCTGTTTGTGCTGGGGTCTTCATTCCCCATTGATACAACACAGAGTAGTCTTTCTGGAGAGATCTCTAAAACATAGCTAAAATGTTTTCAAACACTATTTTGTCTCCAGAGAATGTTCTGTGACATTCAGTGGGTAAGAGAATTCTTCCTTGGCAATGCTTTTTCTACTACCCCATCACACGTAGCAAGCATGCTCTCGGATCTTGTGGCTTCAAGAAAAGCAACTATGCGAATCTCAGAAGAAAGTTAGGAAGACCTAGCAGCTAGTTACCCACATGGCAGTGATAAATAAAGAGCCCTGGGGTCAATGGTTACCCAGAACTTGTATCTTTGGTATTCTTGGGTTTGTGGAATTTCTTCATGGTTTCAATCAACACTCTTCTTTTCTGTGCCTGCTGTATGCCACACATGGTACTGCAGAGGTTTCTCCCTTGAAGTCCTAAATACTTTATGTCGTCACTTTTGATAAAGTCAACAAAAACAATAACTTTCTGAAATGAGATATATCCAGGAAGCCTTCTGTGTTTTGAAAGTAAGGTCCCTGAACACCATCCCACATTTATCATGATTTGGCCATCTTTATGCACAGAGTAAAAGTCTCTCATAAAAGAAAATGTAGTGAGAATTTCTGCTTGCCCTGTTTTCTGAATGGCACCACACTGCATACTTTTAAAATCTGTTCTGTATAGCTTCCTGCCTTCTCCACTTCCTGACTATGCCGTATCACGACCAGTGTCCCCGCCTTCTTGTCTACCTGCTTAAAATACATTTTCTATTTTACATTCATTTTATTTAGCTGGGATTGGTAGTAAGAAAACCAAGAAGTGAAAAGAGTTATATGTATCATCAGAAACATCAGTGGATAGAGTTGGAATTCTTATTCTGACACTTATCAGTTATGGCACTGGGCATATAACTTTAAATCTCTGATCTTTATTCTCCTGTCTTTAAATTAGGAAATTATCCAACCCCATCTTCTTGTATTGTTGAAGATACAAGTCATGCTGCTTACAAAGCTGTCGCTCAGTGGCCCAAATGCTGCCATTGTTGGATTGTGCAGAATCCTTGCTCCCCTAAATATTTTGTAGCCACTGTCTTACATGTCTGGGTGCATCTTCAGCTTCCTATGGCTTTGTTGTTCTTGTTTCTCAGTCGTGTCTGACTCTTTGCAAGCCCATGGACTGCAGCACACCAGGCTTCCCTGTCCTTCACCCTCTCCTGGAGCTTGCTGAAACTCACGTCCCTTGAGTCCATGATGTCATCTAACCATCTTATCCTCTGTCGCCCCTTTCTCCTCCTGCCTTCCATCTTTCTCAGCAACAGGGTCTTTTCCAATGAGCTGGCTCTTCACATCAGGTGGCAAGAATACTGGAGCTTCAGCTTCAGCATCAGTCCTTCCAATGAACATTCAGGACTGATTTCCTTTAGGATTGACTGGTTTGATCTCTTTACGGTCCAAGGGATTCTCAAGAGTCTTCTCCAGCACCATAGTTCAAAAGCATCAATCCTTTGGCAGTCAGCCTTTTTTATGGTCCAACTCTCACATCCATACATGACTACTGAAAAAAACTATAGCTTTAACTATATGGACATTTTTCGGCAAAGTAATGTCTGCTTTTTAACGTGCTATCTATGTTTGTTATAGCTTTTTTTCCAAGGAGCAAGTGTCTTTTAATTTCATGACTGTAATCACCATCCACAGTGATTTTGGAGCCCAAGAAAATAATGTCACTGTTTTCATTGTATTCCCATCTATTTGCCATGAAGTCATGGAACCAGATGCTATGATCTTAATTTTTTGAATGTTGAATTACAAACCAGCATTTTCAGTCTCCTCTTTCACCTTTATTAACAGGTTCTTTATTTTCTCTTCACTTTCTTGCCATAAGGGTGGTATCATCTGCTTATCTGAGATTATTCATATTTTCCCAGCAATCTTGATTCCAGCTTGTGCTTTATTCAACCCAGCATTTCACATGATGCACTCTGTATATAAGTTAAATAAGCAGAGTGACAATATACAACCTTGATGTATCCCTTTTCCAATTTTGAACCAGTCTGTTGTTCTATGTCCAGTTCTAACTGTTGTTTCTTGACCTGCATACACATTTCTTAAGAGGCATGTAAGGTGGTCTGGTAGGTAAAATGAAAGTTACTCAGTCATGTCCTACTCTTTGATCCCTTGGACTGTAGCCTTCCAGGTTCCTCTGTCCATGGAATTCTCCAGGCAAGAATACAGAAGTGGGTAGCCATTTACTTCTCCAGAGGATCTTTCCAACCCAGGGATCCAACTCAGGTCCCTTGCATTGCAGGCAGATTATTTACATTCTGAGCCACTAGGGAAGCCCAAGGATACTGGAATAGGTAGCCTATCCCCCAGGGGATCTTCCAGATCCAGGTATCAAACTGGGGTCTACTGCAAGCAGATTCTTAACCAGCTGAGCTACCAGGGATGGCCCTGGGTAGGTAAGGTGGTCTGGAATTCCCATCTTTTTAAGCATTTTCCAGTTTGTCATGATCCACACATTATTACTTTCCAAGCTATTTTTTTTTCCTGCTTGGAAAATAATAATCAAAGGGGTCAGTCACTGAAGTCATGCATTTTGGTCCATTGCCTTCTCTTACCCTCATAGCACTGCGGTGATGCTGGCTCTGGAGTGCTTATTCTGCAGATAAGAGCACCGGGGCTCAGGAGGTTAAATGGCTTGCTGAGATCACATAGCTAGTAAGTGACTCAATACCATGTTTCTGACACCCAAACCATGAATCATTTCACTGCACTGGACTTCCTTTCTGGGAATAAGACAGGTTTTCAGAGAGCAGAGTAATGGATCATGGCAGTGTAACTCTACCAACCACAGCAGGCAACCAGCTGCTCTGAACATTGATTATCTTTGGCAGACCCTCACAGCTGAGGCCATGAAAGATTCAGGTATTGAGACAGGATAGATTGGTTCTCTCCTCTGCCTCTGAGCTGAATGTTAGGGGACATCAGGATCTGCTTGACAATTTGGAGATCTAGCTCTCTGTCTCTTATAGAGTGCCAGAGATAGTGTACACAAGAGATGCTGGACCAATCAGGTGAGAATTTATGTAAGCTGAAACTATTAGGTGGCTTAATTAAATCAGGGCATTTAACTCATTAGCCTTCTGCTCCTGGGACTAATAAATTTGTACCTGGTGTTGCTAATCACAAAAGAAGTCAAGTTGAACATTTTGTCCCTCCCCTCTTTGGTGGAGAGATGAGAAAGAATGAGAGAACCTGAATAACTAACCCAGAGAAAAGATGCCTGGCAACATCAACAGGCAATGTTGAGAATTCTGAGCCTAAGTCAGGATCACCTGGGAGAGAGTGATGATGGCAACGGTGTCTAAAAGGAACTTAAGGAATCATCTGGTCATCCCACAAAGATGCCTTGTTGAAGGCCATGTCCAAGCCATCACAGAAGCCTTATCTGTTGAGTGACATCCTGCCCTAGGATTGGCAATTGACTTGTGTGTGTGCTCAGCCAACAGTCGTGCCTGACTCTTTGCAACCCCATGGACTATAGTCTGCCAGACTCTTGTTCATGGAATTATCCAGACAAGAATATTAAAATGGGTTGCCATTTCCTCCACCAGGGGATTTCTCTGAGCCAGGGATCAAACCTGCATCTCCCTCACTGACAGGAAGATTCTTTACCACGGAGCCACTTAGGAAGCCCATAATATGGAATGGAAACTACTGGAAGCCAAACCTCATGTCTCTGCTCACAAGTGTGTGCATTGCCTTCTATTTGCATGGGCTCACTTATCTCCTTCACTGGGATTTTGAGATGAATGGCATTCTATAGTTCTCCTCTCTGTGTCACCAAAGTACCTTACAAACTCATGTCTCTTCCTCTGATCTTATCATTTCTTCTCAAACATAGCAGCCAGACTCATCGTTTAGAATAGGAGTCATGATGCCATCTCTCAGCCTGAAATCCTTCTGTAGACATTCACTACCTTCAGCATCAAGCGCAAATTCATTAACGTGCCCAACCAAGTCTTCCTTTAAGTTTCATCTGCCACCCCACTACCACTAGTTTTCCCTTCCAAGGAGGGCAGGTGTCATAAATAGTATGGAGCGGTTTACATTTCCCCAAATATTCCACTCTCTTCTAACATGTGCCCTTGCATACCCCCATTTTGTTTGGAAAGTCCTTCCTCTTTTGTTGGAAATATGATGGCTCAGACATCACTTTCTCAAACCAGTTCTTGATATCTTCAGGCTTCAAAAGCCTTACTTGAGCTCCTGCTGTATGCTTCATAAAGACCTTACTTTTCTCCTGGGCACTCACCCATTTGCATGTCTGTCTTCCTTTCTTTGGGCTTTTCCAGGGGCTCAGCTGGTAAAGAACCCATATGCCAAAGCAGGAGATGCAAGAGAGGAGGATTGGATCCTTAGGTTGGGAAGATCCCCTGGAGTAGGAAATGGCAATCCACTCCAGGATTGTTGCCTGGAAAATTCCATGAATAGAGGAGCCCGGTGGGCTACAGTCCATGGAGTTGCAAAGAGTCAGACGTGACTAAGTGCCACTCCTCCCCCCACACACATACACTTCCTTTCTAGACCCCCAACTCCTTGGAGTCAGGAACCAGGCATTACTAATCATGACAGGCAGCCTAGGGTGTCATGTTTGAATAACCCTGAATGGTGCCCAGCAGCTTTCCAAGATGGAGTGACACTTGGCTAGCATTCTGTTATCCCAGATGGGGAGCAAGCTGGGATCCAGAACAGAAGTGGAGCTCAGAGAGGCCACTGAAAAGAAGAGGATGGTAAAGAGAAGCTGATATTAGGCAGGAAAATCTGGAGTGAGGGCAAAAGAGTCCAAGGAGGGTTTTGTGGAGTTTTCCCACATGTCATTGAATGAAAAATATTTCTATATCCTCTCATGACATTTTCAGTAAAATAGCTATTTGTTAATCTGTGGGCTTCCCTGATAGCTCTGTTGGTAAAGAATCTGCCTGCAATGCAGGAGATCCTGGTTCGATTCCTGGGTTGGGAAGATCCCCTGAAGAAGGGAAAGGCTACCTACTCCAGTATTCTGGCCTGGAGAATTCCATGGACTGTATAGTCCATGGGGTGGCAAAGAGTTGGGCATGACTGAGCGGCTTTCACTTTCACAATCTGTGGTGAGTTGGCTCTTCTGGGGAGTGCGTATCATATATTTCCATGATTTTAAGGTCATGGGACAGCTGCTTCATCTGTATTGCCTTTTCCCAAAGGCTATAAATAGTAGCTTGGCTTTCAGGATCATGTGCCAGTAGCTGCTGGGCACTGTCCTTGCACAATTTTATTCAAAACTTGCACCAAGCCTGGGAAGAATTGCCATTATGATTAACACAACTCTTATAGTGAGAAGGTTGAGAGGAAGATAAAAGATGTTCCAAAAGCCACATGCTAAGTGGGTTACTGGGACTCGAATCCAGGTCAATATAAAAAAAAAAAATCTATGCTGGTATACTGTTCTCCTGGGACCCATCTTGAGACAGGGCCCTGGTTTCTAGGCTTTCTCACCATCAGTAGTCCAAGGATGTCAAGAGAAGTGATTATGAACCATCTGTGCCCAAGCAGGGAGGAGGACCTGCTGGGAGGTGTGTAACTTCAGGATGCATTACAGATGTGCTCTTGCTTTGCACAGAGGTAGAGGCTTAACCAAACCCTGTCAAGATTTCTGATGCTGCAATAACCTTCCTAGTGTTTTGACTTTTTTTTTTTTGCAGTTTCCTCTCTTCAGAAAATGTAGAGAAAATGACGGGGAGCCATCTCTGTCAATGCCTGAGAACTCAAATCAGCCTAAATGAGAGAGAGAGGTGGAAAGAAGAAGCCCCGTTTGAAATGTGTTTTTGTTCTAAATGAGAGAGGATGAAAGGCAGCCTGCAAAGTTTGTCATCCAGAAGGCAGGAAGTACGCAGAACAGAAGTTATCTACTGGGTAATGTAGGCATTTGCAGCGATTTGGAAGATACAGTCTTCTGTGTACAGACATCCTTCAGAGTTCCAGCAACTCTTCATAAAATAACCATCACTCACAAGCCCATGGGACTGGTCAGAGCACTGACCTCGGCCCACCCTTGACATTGAGAAGGGAATGGAAGTGCTAGATGCTAAGTCATAGCCAACTCTGCGACCTCATGGACTGTAGCCCTCCAGGCTCATCTGTCCATAATTTTGAGGGCTGTCCTTGATTTTGAGGGCTGTCCTTAATCCCTTATCTGACATACCTAAGTCTCAGGGTCTCCATCTATCCATGAGGGCTCGAGTTCCGGCTCTGAGTGGCTGTCAGTGTTATGAGAGACTGATGGATGTGCATGCATCTAAGACTCCAAGCCCAAACCTTTTATGCAGTAGGTGTAGATTCTGTCTCCTCATTGAGAGGGGAAGGGGCTCATCTTAGATCTCATGGCACTCTCATGCCAGCCCCAGGAAGTCCCACCCCATTCACTGGTGGCTCGAATCAAGGTCTGTGTCTTTTTTTTTAAATGTTTTTATATTGGTTGGAATGTAATTGATTAACAATGTTGTTAGCTTCAGATGTACAGCAAAGTGCTTCAGTTATACACGTACATGTATCTGTTCTTTTTCAGATTCCTTTCCATTAATGGTTACTGCAAAATATTAGATCAAGTTCCCTGTACTAGACAGCAGATTCTTGTTGTTTATTTTATATATAATAGTGTGTATATGTTAATCCCAGCCTCCGAATTTATCCCTTCCCTCTTTCCCCTTAGGGTACTGTAAGTTTGTTTTTGAAGTCTGTGCGTCTGTTTCTGTTTTGTAAATAAATTTGTGTCATATTTTATTTTATTTGTGTGTATGTGTGTCATATTTTAGATTCCACATGTAAGTGATATCATATGATGTTTGTCTTTGCCTGACTTACTGTACTTAGTATGATCATCTCTAGGTCCATCTGTGCTTTTGCAAATGGCATTTTCTTGCTCTGAAGGGCACTTCTCCACATTTACTCCAGGTCAGTGACCCATTAGATATGGGACAACACACACACATACACACACACACACAAAGCAG
This sequence comes from Madoqua kirkii, assembly GCA_006408675.1. NCBI lineage: Eukaryota > Metazoa > Chordata > Mammalia > Artiodactyla > Bovidae > Madoqua > Madoqua kirkii. Next base: position 17,210 of record SJYC01103233.1, read on the forward strand.
TGCCTCTGAATTTTGTCCTCTCCAGCACTGTAGTCACAAACCGAGTGTGACACTGGGCACTTGAAATGTGACTGATCTGAACTGAGATGCACTCCAAGTGTTACATATGCCCACTGGCGTTCAGATGGTTACGACCCAGATGAGGAAGGAAGATCTCTCATTCATGATCTTACATGGTTTACAGATTGGAATAATATTCTGGATGAAAAGTAAAAGTGAAGTCGCTCAGTTGTGTCCGACTCTTTGCCACACCATGGACTGTAGCTCACCAGGTTCCTCCATCCGTGGGATTCCCGAGGCAAGAATACTGCAGTGGGTTCCATTTCCTTCTCCAGGAGATCTTCCCAACTCAGGGATTGAACGCAGGTCTCCCGCATTGTCAGCAGATGCTTTACCGATAAACAAGGTTAAATAAAGTATAATATTAGATAATGTCACTTGTTGTATTTTATGTTTTTGAAAATGTGGTGAATGGAAAATATAATATTACATATGGGTCCCTCATTACGTTTACACTGAACAGCACAGGTGGAGCATCTCTCTCTCCCTCTCTCTCTGCTCGCTTTTCAGGAAAGAGGCTCCAGCCCTTTTTGCTTGCTTGTTCGTTTTCTTTTGCTGCTCTGCTCACTCTCTAGCTTTACTTGCCACACAGTTTTCTCTAGTAATAGTAATAATAGTTGTGTAATGATTAGGGCTATCTGTGAAACTCCACCTTCTCACTGGTCCTCTTCCTTACAAAACTCACCCATACGGTTTCTTGTTCAGCTTATTTTTGCTTGTCTTGTCAGGCTGTCTCTGCAGCCCTGATGGAGAATTTCCAGGAGCTGCCCTTCCATGAGTAGCCATCCCACAGTCAAAATCAGAGGAAGGAGAGGTCACACTCTGAAGCCAGCTTCATTCTATTCCCTCCAACTCTTCTGAGGACACATCCGGAATCTCTCCATCACTTTTTTTTTCTTTTTTGAGCATATATATAAAAAGTTGTACATAATAAATGCATGCACCTTGATATATTTGGAGGTAAGTAGACACCTATGGAACCATCACCACAATCTATACCATAAACCTACTCATCACCTCCAAAAGTGTTTTCTCTCCATGTTGCTTTGCTTTTCTAAATTTATTTTTAATTGGAGGATAATTGCTTTACAATATTGCGTGGCTTCTGCCACACATTAGCAAGAATCAACCACTGGTACCCGTGTGTCCCCTCCCTCTTGAACTTCCCTCCCACCTCCCACCCCATCCCACCCCACTAGGCTTTCACAGAGCACTGGGTTTGAGCTCCCTGGGTCATACAGCAAATTCCCACTGGCTATCTGTTCTTACATACGGTAATGTACATGCTTCAGTGCTACGCTTTACATTCACCCCACCCTCTCCTTCCCCCTCTGTGTCCGCAAGTCTGATCTCTATGTCTGTTTCTCCATTGCCATCCTGCAGATAGGTTCATCAGCACCATCTTTCTAGAGTCCTTATATATGTGTGAATATGCAATATTTGTCTTTCCATGTTGTTGATAACAACTGCTACTGTCATTTGTGATAAGAACATTTAATGTAAGATCTGCCCTCTTAGCAAATTTAGGACACCAGGCTGTACAGGGTGTATAGATCTCTAGAGTTATTCTTATATAACTGAAATTCTGTTCATTGACTAATACCTCCCTGTTCCTTTCCCAGAACCCCAGCCCCAGGAAACCACCATTTCACTCTATGATTCTATGAATTTGACTGTCTTAGATTCATTTTATAGACAATATCATGCAGTATCTGTCCTTATGGAAAACCTTTTTGAGTATGGAGTTTCCTTAAAAAACTAAAAGTATCACATGATCTAGCAATCTCAGTTCTGGGTATATGTATAGATGGCATCTTTTCCTCAACTGAAGTGAGTCTGAGCAAACTCCAGGAGACAGTGAAGGACAGGGAAGCCTGGGCTGCTGCAGTCCATGAGGTCACAAAGAGTCAGACACGACTGAGAAACCGAACATCAACAAAATGCAAAGGAATTAAAATCAGCATCTTAAAGACATGCCTGCATTTCCATATTCATTGCAGCATTATTCACAATTCTAAGATAAGGTAGCAACCTAAAAGTCCATTCACAAAAGAATGGATAAAGACAGGGCAGTGTATACATAGAATGGAATACTACTCAGCTTTTAAAAGATCATCCTGACATTTACACCGCGGATGAACCTGGAGGACATTTTGCTTGTGAAGTGAGTCTCCCCTGCCTTGGGCCTGAGGTGGTGTAAACACTGGAGTACAAAGAGTGGTTTCCTCTTCCTGTTTCCTCTGACCCTCTCCATGCTGTTTTGTTCTTTGTGACTCACTTAACCATTGTAACTGGCTGGGGCCTAGTTAACTCAACCACTCGTTTATTTGGCAAACATTCACTCTATATGGGCAGAGGAGCCTGGTAGCCTGCAGTCCATGGGGTCACAAAGAGTCAAACACAACTGAGCGACTTCATTTTCACTTTCACGCATTGGAGAAGGAAATGGCAACCCACTCCAGTGTTCTTGCCTGGAGAATCCCAGGGACGGGGGAGCCTGGTGGGCTGCTGTCTATGGGGTCGCACAGGGTTGGACACGACTGAAACAATTTAGCAGTAGCAGCAGCAGCATTTTATATCTCACAAATACCAGCTACTGAAGTAGTGGCAGAGATGGAGAGATGAGCTTGGTTTGACCTTTGACCTGAAGGAATCATAGAAGAGTTGAGAAAAAAGACCTGCAAACACAAGCTTATAGCAGGTGGAGGCATTGCTTGAGTACACAAAGCAGGAAAATATAACCCATCATGAAGGGTAAAAGAAAAGTGTCCCTAATGGTATGCTGGATGGAGTAGGAAGGCTGATGGAAACTTGGCTATGGCTTATTGCTATGGTTGTTACTATGAATGACATCATCATCATTAGCATCATGTTAAAGGTGGAGGAAAGGCATCCCTGACCAAGGAAGCAGCAACTGGAAAGGCATAAGCTTGAGCAAGAGAATGAAAAATGTGAGGAACCAGAAACACTTTGATGATGTTGGTTGACAATGGGCTCTTGGGGAGAATAAAAGGGATTGGAGCAGAGGAGGAGGCATGAGCTAGCTTCTGGAGGCTCGTAAAACAAGTTTAGCACAGTAATTCAGCCTTAACTCTAAACCTAGTAAGAAGCTGCACACGGAGCTCAAAAAGGTACGTGCAATGGATGAATGCTTTGTGAGCCAAGGAAGAGGGATAAAATTGCTCTTACCCTCTGTACAAAGAGCAGGTCAGCCACACGTCCACAGAGTCAGACTGGCTTGTCTTAGAGACATACCGACCAGGTATTTGCAATTCATCATTTTTCCTGTTATCTGAAGGAGATGCCTCCTAGGGGTCTAAGGCTTGTCTGTAACATTATTTCCCACAGTCCCTCTATGCTTAACAGCTTGTATGTATGTTTTCTCTCCTTGATGATGAGGGCAAAGGTGATTGGTCAGGCAGGCGCCTTGGGGAACCAGACCAGACTTGAGGGGAATCTGTCCTTCCTAGCCCCAGAGAGACTGGCTTGGTTCAGGGACTCCTGGGGTCCTGTCTATAAAGTGGCTTTTCTCATTTCCCTTTGATCAGGCAGTTCATGGCATATTTGGAAAGACAAGGAGTGATTTGTCTTGCACATGTGTTTTCATTTATTCCTCAAAAGCAGAGCTAAAACATCAAGCGAGAATACAATGAAGTCCAGTGGGCAGACAAGCTTCAAACAGTTTCAAAGGGTATATCTAAGATAAGCTCGTTTGTTTATAATTCACTTTAAAAAAAGTAGCTTAAGGAAAATATAGCATGATAAAATTATGACTGGGTAAATAAGGATGAAAAGGAAATAAAATGATGCCAGGCAGGAGGTCAATTCTGGAAAAGGTTGGCATACATTTCTGAATAATTCACGAAGATGGGGAAGGCATCTTTTAGGCTTGAGCTTCCTAGCAGCCAATTAAATAAGGGACAGAGTTCCACAGGAAAAGTGTGGGATAGAAGAATACTTAATTTTTAAGTAATTTTTATTTATTCGTTTTTGGGGGGCTACGCTCGGTCTCTGTTGCTGCTCAGCCTTTTCTCCAGTTGTGGTAGGCAGGGCCCACTCTCTGTGGTGTGTGGCCTTCTCATTGCAGTGACTTCTCTTGTTGCAAAGCACAGGCTCTAGAGCATGCAGGCTTCAGTAGTTGCGTACAAGGGCTCAGTAGTTGCAGCTCCTAGAATCTAGAGCCCAAGCTCAGGAACTATGGCCCAAAGCATGTGGGATCTTCCCAGACCAGGGATCGAAGCCCTGTCTCCTGCCTTGGTAGGCAGATTCTTTACCACTGAGCCACCAGGAAAGCTCAAGGTCACTTACTTTCGCACTTAGAGCTAAAGAAATTGCATTGGCAGTTCTTCATTAAGCATACATTTTGCAATTACTTGGGCACTGTCTTTAGTAATACCCTGATTGCCGTAAGATTCTAGGTTTTAGAGTTGACCTGATTTAACTTTCCTTCATTTAAGTATTATTCCCCGAGTATCTCAGACGTGTAAGTGTGGCAAACTGTAGTCAACGTGCTCAGATATACACTGTCTTTTCCTGGCCCCTGCCTATGGCTCTGGAGTGTGGGGTACTCCATCCTGGAAGAGCGCATGCTCACCAAGTTCACCAATAAGAATGTCAAGTTTAGCCGCATGATGTGTTTTGGAAAATAAGAGGAAAGTGGTCCTGAGATTCACTGCAGGGTGTTGCCATCGTTCATTTCCCTCTGTCTGGAGAAGTTCAAGTGCCAGAGAGACATTGCATATTCAGCCTAGATCTCAGAGCAAAGGTAGAATGAGGGGTGCTTCTACTGACCCACCATTAACATCCATGTGAGCAAAATATAAACCACTGCAATAAATTCCTGAGATTCGGGGATTGTTTGTTACTTCAGCATGACCTAGCTCAAGGTGATGAATATTGCTTTATCAAAGTCTCTGGAGAATACAGAGTGACAAAAAAGCATCTTTATCCTCTGGGAACCTACAACTGTATAAGCAAGAAAGAGAAATACCATATGATGTCCTTTTTATGTGGAATAAAAAAAGATATGATACAATTTTATTTATAAAACAGAAATAGATTCACAGGATTAGAAAACAAACTTATGGTTACTAGGAGGGGAGGGATAGTTAAGGAATTAGGAATAGACATGAATTCACAGCTATATTTGGATTTCCCTGATAGCTCAGTTGGTGTAGACTCTGCCTGCAATGCAGGAGATGATGGTTTGATTCCTGGGCAGGGAAGATCTTCTGGAGAAGGGATAGGCTACCCACCCCAGCATTCTTGGGCTATATTTTAAATGGATGATCGATAAGGACCTACTGTACAGAGCAGGGAACTTTCAGTTCAGTTCACTTCAGTCGCTCAGTTGTGTCCGACTCTTTGCGACCCCATGAATCGCAGCACACCAGGCTTCCCTGTTCCTTACCATCTCCCAGAGTTCACTCAGACTCACATCCATCGAGTCGGTCATTCCATCCAGCCATCTCATGTCGTCCCCTTCTTCTCCTGCCCTCAATCCCTCCCAGCATCAGAGTCTTTTCCAATGAGTCAACTCTTCGCATGAGGTGGCCAAAGTACTAGAGTTTCAGCTTTAGCATCATTCCTTCCAAAGAAATCCCAGGGCTGATCTCTTTCAGAAAGGACTGATTGGATCTCCTTGCAGTCCAAGGGACTCTGAAGAATCTTCTCCAACACCACAGTTCAAAAGCATCAATTCTTCGGCGCTCAGCCTTCTTCACAGTCCAACTCTCACATCCATACATGACTACTGGGAAAACCATAGCTTTGACTAAACGGACCTTAGTTGGCAAAGTAATGTCTCTGCTTTTCAATATGCTGTCTAGGTTGGTCATAACTTTTCTTCCAAGGAGTAAGCGTCTTTTAATTTCATGGCTGCACTTACCATCTACAGTGATTTTGGAGTCCCCAAAAATAAAGTCTGACACTGTTTCCACTGTTTCCCCATTTATTTCCCATAAAGTGATGGGACCAGATGCCATGATCTTTGTTTTTTGAATGTTGAGCTTTAAGCCAACTTATTCGCTCTCCTCTTTCACTTTCATCACAAGGCTTTTTAGCTCCTCTTCACTTTCTGCCATAAGGGTGGTATCATCTGCATATCTGAGGTTATTGATATTTCTCCCAGCAATCTTGATTCCAGCTTGTGTTTTTTCCACTCCAGCGTTTCTCATGATGTACTCTGCATACAAGTTAAGTAAGCAGGGTGACAATATACAGCCTTGACGTACTCCTTTTCCTATTTGGAACCAGTCTGTTGTTTCATGTTCAGTTCTAACTGTTGCTTCCTGACCTGCATACAGATTTCTCAAGAGGCAGGTTAGGTGGTCTGGTATTCCAATCTCTTTCAGAATTTTCCACAGTTTATTGTGATCCACACAAAGGCTTTAGCATAGTCAATAAAGCAGAAATAGATGTTTTTCTGGAACTCTCTTGCTTTTTCCATGATCCAGCAGATGTTGGCAATTTGATCTCTGGTTCCTCTGCCTTTTCTAAAACCAGCTT
>SJYC01103234.1:0-25794 GCA_006408675.1 Madoqua kirkii
AGTCAAAGGCTTTGGCATAGTCAATAAAGCAGAAATAGATGTTTTTCTGGAGCACTCTTGCTTTTTCCATGATCCAGCAGATGTTGGCAATTTGATCTCTGGTTCCTCTGCCTTTTCTAAAACCAGCTTGAACATCAGGGAGTTCACAGTTCACGTATTGCTGAAGCCTGGCTTGGAGAATTTTGAGCATTACTTTACTAGCATGTGAGATGAGTGCAATTGTGTGGTAGTCTGAGCATTCTCTGGCATTGCCTTTCTTTCGGATTGGAATGAAAACTGACCTTTTCCAGTCCTGTGGTCACTGCTGAGTTTTCCAAATTGGCTGGCATACTGAGTGCAGCACTTTCATGAAATTCTCCAGGCAAGAATACTAGTATGGGTTGCCATGCTCTCCTCCAGGGGATCTTCCCAACCCAGGGATCAAACCCAGGTCTCCTGCATTGCAAGCAGATTCTTTACCATCTGAGCCACCAGGGAAGCTCCAAATGTAGCGCCTATTTTTTTTTTTAAAAAAAGGCCTATTTATTTAGGAAATGTTACTGACACATCTGGTAAGGATGGATTTATGTAAATTCTAAGATTAAATTTTAGGAATACATACATTTGAAAACATATATAGCTTTTCTGCAAGAAGAATATGCCTGGTTTTAGGATATTTTATTTGCATATTTGTTTGTATATTTATTTGATGTAGAGAAAAATGGCACATGTTTCTCTGGTAACTCTATTTATAAGAAACCAAAGTGAGTCAATTAAAAAATGAGTAGTTCTCAAAAATGAGAACCTAATAAAGAGAACATTGAAGTGTCTTCCAAAGAGTAAAGGAGTAAATGGAGGCTCTCTGCCTTCCAGCTTCACAGGGAACAGGGGCAGATGGGGTGGTGGGTGGAGAGGGGCTATTCTGAGGGGTAGGGGCCTCAGACCAAGGGTCTCCAGTCATGGAGAGGGAGATCCAGGCAAAACTGTCTTTCACGTGTTGGAGAGTCAGCCCTGGTATGGAGTATGGATGCCAAAAGTTTGACAGAATGAGAAAAATATGGAGAAACTGTTTTTGTTGTATCTAATTAATGTTAATTAAGTCTCAACTAAAATTAGCTTACTGACTTAGAAAGTAAATCCTGAACACTATGTCTTCATGGCCTCTTCCTTTCCATTCTAAAATCTGTTCTTAAAGGCTATCAGTTCAAGGGACTATTGCCCTCTGCCTCTTCTGTTTTAGTGTGTCTGCCATGGTTATTTCACAATGTCCATTATGTTTGCAAGCATAGAAAAAAATTTTAAGAACAACCCGCCTAACATCCATTTTGCTTCTTTCCTGGAAATTTATTCAGATTCTCTTTCCTGCCTTACCAAAAGGCCATTTCCACTGTTTTCCTGCAGTGTTTTGGCTGATCAGATTAGTTGAACAGAAATGGAAGGTTGGGCACATCCTTTGTTAACACCCACTCATCTTTCTGGTTTCCACACCTTTTCCACAGAGTCTCCTTTCACCTCAGCTCCCCACCCAGTTGGCAACCACTCACTCACCCTGGGAGAGATCTAGTTTGGGTTGGTGGAAACTGTAATCTGATCACTGCATGACTGGTTCAGACCTCACTGGGTATAAAGCATGAACAAAGACACCCATCTGTGCTGCTTCTTCACTGAGAGCTTGCTTTCTTGGCATGTTCCCCCAAAATTATGCCAAATACAGCGGATTGCCATCACAAATGGAATTCTCACCTTTAGAATGATCAAGTTATCCAGCAAAGCCTTGCCTTGCTTCTTCCACTGTGTTTGGAATTGAAAGCAATCCAGCTGTCTCTAAGGATAAAAAAGAAAACAAACATAAAAATAAACCATTCTTACATTACAAAGAGTGGGGGAAATTGACCATTTTTTTTAATACTAGAAATTTCATACAGATGGTGAGCTAATTTATATTTTCATTTTAACATTTATCTTCCCAGTAGGAGTGCAATTAAGTCATATTTTAAGTCTGTTCAGTGTGGCCATCATCTGAAAATGTTGTAGGCATATCTATAGATAATGTTCTCATCCAATTGGCATGGGTTAAGGACACAGGAATGCTAGCTCCCCTTCTCCTAGACCACCCCAGCCAAGGGGCACTTGGGATGTGAACCTGCTGCATGAAAATTGACCTCCTATCCTTCCTTCTTCCTATCCCTCCCCACTCAGGGCTACTTTCTACAGAACTGGCAAAGGGATCTTCCTTTATTGTAAATTTGACCATGTCAGCCTCTGCTTAAATAAATCTTTCAAGACTGAATCTGGCCCTCAGAATTGAGTTAAAATTCTTACTATTAGCCGGTTGTCAAAATCTTCCTTGATCTGATCCTGCTTGCTCTCCCTGCCTCAGTCCCGGTCTCTCCAGTTCTCTGCCCTGGAGTCATACTAAGCCATGTATCTTCCCAAGATGTGACTCTCCCTCTCTCACTGCCGGGCATTTGCATCACTGCCCACTCTGCCTGGAAAACCCACTGCCCCTCTTCATCTGACTCATGCCTTCTTTTCCATTTTGACTTACAGTTTAGTAGTTTAGTTGCAATCCAGTGATAACACTATTTTGCCATATTAAAATATGGCCAAAGATGCTTTTACTTAAAACTTTTAGAATGTTGTAGCTTCACTGATTGTTCTTGTATTTCCCCATGATTTTCAGTCTTACTGAACATGTTCCATCTTAGATATTTTCCCATGTTGTTCAATGAAAATACATATTAAAATTCCACAACAACCTAACCTGACAAAAACATCAGCAATCCCATCTATCCACAAGTAATGATTCTTTTTCACATATGGAACTTTCCACTAAAGTATCTCACTGAATCTGGCCACATCCATGTGTGTTCCTGTCATGCCCTGTCACATACACTCCAACTCTGAAACAGCAATCCCCCAAACTTGATGTGTTCTAGTTCATTTATTTATTCCACAATTGAATAAATTCTAACACCTGAACTACAAAATTGAGTTATAATCCAAATGTTAAAGAAGGTGGTAATGTTAAGTATCAGAGGAGATACAGATATTGTGAGATTCATCTGAGATTTCTTAGTGTTTACAACAAAGACAAAATAGCAGACCTATCTTTGGATCCGATTTCTCAGTTTAGAGGTTCTCCCAATTTGGGGAATAATAAAAGAAAGAGAATTTGTCCTTTGTTCTGGAAGCAAATAGCCTTGAAGAAGGATGAGTTCCAGAGCAGTGGGCCCCAGACCAAGGTGGTAAGCAGACTTCCAAAATTCAGTCTGGAGTTGGCAGGTACTTTGCTTGCTCTGTACTTGTTACCGGGACATCTCTGGGTTCACTCCACCTTTTCGTTTTCTCCTTCAATGGAGTGTCACTTGCCTGAAATGGCTTTTGAGTAACTTCCTTTAAAGATGTTTTCCACAGAGTACTACTCCTTTCCTTTGAGATTTGAATTTAATTTTGTAAATGGATTGAATTTTCTTTTCCTTTTAATGAGAGCCCTTGTTGTCATATTGTCCATCACTTTATCCTTTCATATCTGTGCACCTTTTATTCATGTCACCCATTTATTGACCACCTTGTTACTTCTATAATTTTTTTCTTTTATATATTTAAATAAAATTAACTCTTTCCCATAGCTTTCTTATTTGAGGAAATTCCTATGCTAATTTATTTAAGGCCTCATAAATCTAACTACTTCAATACATTTTGCCTGTTTACTAGTAGACAAAGAACAAAATACATTGATGCTTTCTTCTTTTAAAAGAAAGTTTAAATTTAGAAAAGTTGGACAAAAGCAGATGCACTGTCTTACTGTTTTTTATTGCTTCATTGTTCTGGAACAAAATGGCCTCTGCCTGCTTGATATAATTAATTAGACCCTTAATTTAGGCATAAGCAGCTTGGAGCTAGCTCTAGCAGGAAGGAAGCAGGGGCCCCACCATTTCAAAGTTGGGTTACTCTCAGCAAATTACAAAGCAAGTATGGGCTTCAGTGTCTTTCTTGGTCAAACATAATTGTTGGGAGCAGAAAATGAGAAGACACCTAACAAGGTACTTTATTAACCTCTTCTCTAGCCCTCCTTCTCCTGCCTTTTCAACAAGTATTTCAGGAAGAGTTAAGGAAAACCAGATGATAAAACCACAAACACCATCCTTGGTCTCCTGTCCCTTAAAAAAAAAAATTAACTGAAATTGAGTAACTAACCCCTATTATTAAAAAAAAAAATACGTGAATATGTGAATCATGTATGTCTACTACTAATATATGTGAATGATGAGAGTTTGTTTGACCCAGATATGCCGCTGATTTTATAGAATATTAGTGTGCAACTGTTACTCTGGAATTGCTCCATATTCTTCAATTTTGATTACCAAATTTGGAATCAAATGGAGTTCTGACTGTAATCACAAGGAACTCAAATACAGGAAGATGCTACTTTCTCTGATGCTTTGTTTTTAGTTTTACTGACAGCAGATTAGTCAGTAAGCACTTAGGAGGACACTTTCCACTGAACGTCAGCCTTGGGAATGCTTTGGCTGCTTTTTACAAACAAGCTAACCAGGTAGAAAGTCATTTTCAGATGAAGAATCCTATAGCATGATCATTTAACTGTAGTTACTTATTTGGATATCATTTTCTTTCTTTTTAAAAAATATTTGTTTGTTTCTTATGGCATACCGACTCTCTAGTTTTGGCCCCTGGGCGCCAGAGTGTGCAGGCTCAGTAGTTGCTGCTTGTAGGCTTAGTTGCTTTACAGCATGTGGGATCTTCGTTCCCTGACCAAGGATGGAACCTGCATCCCCTACATTGCAAGGCAGATTCTTAACTACTGAACCAGCAGAGAAGTTCATGGATACCATTTTTAGTTATTTACTTTTCAATCTCTTTTCTGAGATCCTGCAGACATGAATGTCAGGATATTAGGGAGCTTGAAGTAATTTTGATGAATTCCATAGATGAAAGATGGCTATCATTCTTCAACTAGAAATGTAGAGTCTCAATATTTGAAGAAGTTGTAATGATCTCTAGTCTAGTCACATATTTGAAGTTTAAATTTGCTCCAGTACTTCCCAGTCAAGTGAGATTCAACCCTTCAGAGTATCCTTAGACAGCTCTGGCTACTAAAAAACGCTTCCATCTCTTTAACCCCCATTGCTTCTACCCTTTGCTCCAACCTCTATTGGGGATGTAAGAAGCAGCTCTACTCAAACTTACAATGGTGTAAACTTCTTGAGAGCAGGAACTACAACCACTATAGCTTCTAGTAACTTGATATGTGATTGCTGAATGAAGTTCAAAGCAGATTTTGTTTTTCATTTTGATATATATCTCACAAAAGAGCAAATCATCAGTATATTTAAGTTCTGAGAAAGCATCACATAAAATCACTGATTTTATTATCTAAATGCTACAGCTGATATATTTTATTCTCTCAATTTTCTAATTTAAGCAATTTTTATCTGTCTTATGCACTGCAGTTTCCCTTCATTATAAAATAGCATAATGACACTACAGATATTTATTAGACATCACATGTGCAGGACAGACTATCTCAGGCACAGAGGAGTTGAAACCCTACTGAAGCAGGCATTCTGGGTTCCAGCACCACTAACATCTGAGTGACCCGACTCTTGATTCCTCTTCTGCAAACTGCAAGGGTTGAACCAAATATTCTCTTAAAGTTCTTTCCATCTTCACAAGCCATTTGCATTTTTGACTCATTTGTCCCTGTCAGAGAACACAGACCTCTGATTTCCAGTTCAGTTATCAATTTATATTGCCAATAACTGTCCATATGTACACTATTAAAAGCTATGGCTGCTTTTTCTTTCCTTTTTCTCATTTCAGAACACTTTTCTTCAGGAAACAGTACGTAGAGAGTGTGAAGAACGCTTTGAACTGACGGAGGCTTTGAGTCAAGCCAGAGAACAACTCCTGGAGCTCAGGAAGCTGAGCAGACAGTTGCCGCTGTCACCGTGCTCCCTCAGCCAGGGCAGCCTAACCTCCTCTGCTGCAGCTCGGAGTGGCCAGGGAGAGAGAAGGCTTGCAAGATTGCACTCTGAGAAAGCAATCAAAATCCCTGGCCTGCCTGGAGTGTCGAAGCCCACCACTTCTCCAGCCTTTTCTCAGCCCAACAGGGTCAGCAGCTCAGGTTTGACCACAGTCCCCCAGCCACATCCTCCCCGGGGTCGACCGTCTTCAGTCAGTGAGACCAGGCAGAGACTGGCTGCTATTCTGAGGAGGAAACTGAGTCAGCAGTGATGGAGCCGAAGTCAGGAGCAGCTCCACAGAGAGTCTCTATCTTTTCCTGGAGTCCAGAGCCCCACTGTAATAAGAATGACAAATTTCAAATTATTACCGCAGATTGAGAATGCATACTTAAAGATATTTTTAACAATTGGACAAGCTAACGAATTGTGAAGCCACATTTTCTAAGAGGCCCTTGAAACTGCAACAGATAATGAAGTTGCTGGTATTCCAGAGACCCAATCTCTGTATTTGTGTATTGTGTGTTTCGATGTGCTCTATGAATATGCCCTTTTAGAGATCATAGGTAGAATTTTTCACCCATAGCATCTTTTCTACTTTTTTGCACTATTACAAACAGATATATTTCGACACCAAAAAAAAAAAAAGGTTATATTGGTTTTGTTGGTGTTTGTTCATATTTATTGAGTTGAATAGATTAAACAGATGAAATTAGCATTCCAAATAGCAAATGAAGGGACTTTAGTCCTTAATTTGATCATTTTCAAACTGCTTATTAATTCAAATATTCACAAACTTCATCATCACCAAATTTTCTCTATTTCACCTCACAATCTAATTGGTTAATCTAATTTCTTTTTAAGCAAAGTCAGATGTAATGATAGGTAATCTTTAGGAAGACAAAAGGACAGCAACTCCTGTTCCAGAAAAAGACGGGTTATTTCTAAAACTATGGAGAAGATTTTAGATAGCAAGGAGCCAGCCATGAAAGTATTACTTGGTAGAGATTTTCTCCATTAAATGCTCTCTGGTACTCCAGGTCAAGTTTTGGGTTTAACTGGTATTCTGTAGCTATTGTGTAGAGAACTAATTCAAGACAGTTTAGTAGAGACACATAGTACTAATTTGTGATTCAAAATTTATTACCCCTGAAAATGGTCATCTTGTTAGCATGTTTTCTATTTTCAGAGTGAAAAATTAAAACCAGAAACCAGACCAACTATTTTATATAATCATAAAGCTTTAGGCTCCTCATGTTTTGTTAAAGGCAACTCTTTACCTTATGCTAGTATTTGTCTATCCTTTTCTCCATATAATAAACTTATTTTTCTTCTATAACTGATTTTATTCAAGTCTTTCATCTGACTGCATCATGGATTCTCAGGCTTCTTACTCTCAGATTCAGTTCAGTTCAGTTCAGTCACTCAGTCGTGTCCAACTCTTCGAGACCCCATGAATCGCAGCACACCAGGCCTCCCTGTCCATTACCATCTCCCGGAGTTCACTCAGACCCTCGTTCATCGAGCCCATGATGCCATCCAGCCATCTCATCCTCTGTCGTCCCCTGTTCCTGCCTCCAATCCCTCCCAGCATCAGAGTCTTTTCCAAGGAGTCAACTCTTCGCATGAGGTGGCCAAAGTACTGGAGTTTCAGCTTCAGCATCATTCCTTCCAAAGAAATCCCAGGGCTGATCTCCTTCAGAATGATCTGGTTGGATCTCCTTGCAGTCCAAGGGACTCTCAAGAGTCTTCTCCAACACTACAGTTAAAATATATCTGGGTTATCTATGACTGTTAACCATACCATTTTAAGAGGTCCATACAGTGATCTTTTTAAAGAAGACTGTCATTAAAAGTAGATTGCGCTTTCCTCTTGAAGTCTTTTTGCCTCCTAAGATGTTAGACTTCAAAAATAAGGATATGTTCATCAGAAAATTTACTCATCAGTGAACATGAAGCTGGTATCAAGCTTTTGAAATGTTGTAGCACCTAAGTCTAGAATTTGTAATGTAGACATTTTTGATACCATAACCTTTGCTGACATTATTTATAATTAGAAATAGGTTGAGCTGTATCTGTATCTTAATTTTTTAAATGTATCTTTAAAGTATAATTTTCTACTAAAAATTTTTCTTTTATATATATACATTGCACACACATACATATTGCTTTGGGGCATACAAACATGTATAGAACCTGGTCCACACTGCTTACAATAGAGATGAGAGATGTGCTTAAACCATTGTCCAAATCAGATTCTTTCTTGAAATTGAGAAAGTCCTTGTGTATTTCCTCGTTTGTATTTGAAAGTTCTATTGTTTATAAGTTGAAAAACTGTATTTTTTAAAAAGTACATTTTAAACACTTAATTGTAGAAGAGTGCAGAGAATTTTTTTTTAAGTCCAAATTCATTTATTTAGCATTAAAAAAAATTTTAAACACTATTTATTTAGTTGGCTGTGCCAGGTCTTAGTTGCAATATGTGGGATCTAGTTCCTTGACCAGAGATTGAACCCAGGCCCCCTGCATTGGAAACATGGAGTCTTAGCCACTGGACCCCAGGGAATCCCCCCCACCCCGAATTCCTTTAAATTAAAATCTCTCACAATCTTTTCTTTGAGATAACCACTGTTAGAAACTTGGTGTATGTCTTTTCAGACTTTGTGAAAAATGTTTTGGATTCAAGAGTATATATTGTCTTTTTAAATATTTTTTTTTCCCTAAAACAAGATTTTAGAGCATAACAAAATAACAGAAAATCTTGTCTTAGAAGGGAAGAAATTTTAACCTTTGAGAAGTTAGGGCACTTGCCCAGAGCAACATATTTGTAGAATTTTGTTATATCTCCTTCGCTTTCAATAAGTGCAGACAGAGACATAAACAAGATCGTGCTGTATATTTAAAAGGAAACACAACCACAGTCAGTTTTTGCCTCTCAGGATATGATTTGTAACCTTAATCTTGGCTCGATGAAATAGAAGGTCTCTTTGCTCATCTTTTTTTAAAAAATACATGATTCTGTATATATGTGGCATAAAATCTGCTTAAATGTTAAATCCTTTGTTTTGTTATTTTTAGTAGTATAGTATTGTTACAAATCTGGCTTGTTGATGAAAATTTACCACAACTGTTAATCTTAAGCTTTATTTGCTTAAAATTATTTGCAGTTGTATTCATGTGAAAATTTGAAATTCCTTTTAATTTAAAATAATTCTTATGTAGCTTGCTTATACTTTAAGCCTTGAGGTTGAGTCAAGTTGCTATAAAATATCAGTTTCATGCCTTGATTAGTAGCTAGCAGCATTAGGGAACTGGATAAAATGGCAAGCTATAATTGACTCTTTGTAATTCTCATCAGTTTTGTGGTGCATGGCTTATTTTTACTGAGTTTCAGACCTTAAGAATGTTGTCCTCTTGAACGTGTTACCTTGAGAGACTACCTACAAGTGTTGTCAATGTCAAATATTTTTGATTGGCACTTTGTTCATATTGCTTTTTATAAGTCGTATGTTAAAAATTCTTACAGGTAACCTTTGTAAATAATCTAGAGTAATCCTGATTATAGTCCTAGTTTTTTAAAAAGAAAAGTCTTATTTTGAGTTAAATTGTACATTCTTCTTTTGGAGCTCATAAACATTTTTTGTGGACCTTGGGTAGTTAACTATTTTCATTCCGAAACACACTTGAAAATGAGGTAGAGAGACTTAAGGTCTTTATGTTGAACCTTGTGCCGATTACAGAAAGGGGAGCACTTCAAGGTGTCTTCTTACTTCATACGTGATTCTGCTTTGCTTGTTCTTTTTATATATATATTTACGTGTGTGTGTATGTAATTTTGTTTATTTTTGGCTGTGCTGGGTCTTCATTGCTAAACACAGGCTTTCTCTAGTGGCCAGCAGGGGCTGCTCGCTAGTTACTGTGCAAGGGCTTCTCATCGAAGTGGCTTCTGCAGAGCACTGGCTGTAGAGCTCTCAGGCTCAGGAGTTGTGGCACCTGGGTTTATAATGCCTGCAGCATGTGGAATCTTCCAAACTAGGAGTTGAACCTGTTTCCCCTGCATTGGCAGGTGGATTCTTAACCACTGGCCCATTAGCCAAGTCCCTTAGCTTACTTTTTTGATTTACAGATTGCCAGCAAGTAGAATGTTTTAGGGGCAAACATTGGTAGCAATGAGAAGTAAAATAGTATGATAGGAAGTTAAGAGATGGGAAAATAATAAAAAAACAGACACAAGACCTCAAAAGTTTATTATCATCATGGGTGTTTTAACTATAAATTGGTAACTCCATGCTTTTGTACACCCCAGAGGCATTACTGCTTTATGGCGTAATGTAGTTAATTGATGTGCTCCTAATGGTGACTCATAAGACAAGGTTAAATTGTTTTTCATCTTTCAAAGGAGTATTTCAAACTGTAGGTGATGAACACTTAGTAAGTTGTAAGATCACTTTAGTGGGTCATGACAGGCCTTTTAGAAACAAGTGCAGTGCACTGAAGTATCTTTTTCTAAGGGTGAGAATTGTTTTAAGGAACTTGTTTCAATTACTGTATATATACTGTGTTACAATTTAAACTGTAATTTTTCATTAGTGTAGTCAAAGTCACTGATTTAGAGGCACTGAGATACAGTAAAAGGATTGAGAAAGGTTTTGCCGTTAATATCTACACTAAAGTTGCCAGATTTAGCAAATAAAAATACCCAGTTAAACTTGCATTTTTATTTTAAAAAAAAAAAAACAGTTGATTTACAATGTTGCGTTAGTTTGAGGTGTACAGCAAAATGATTCAGGCTTGTGCATTCTTTTTCGGATTTTTTTTCCCTCATAGATTATTACAGAATACTGAGAATAGTCCTCTGTGCTGTACAGTAGGCCCTTGTTGGTTATCTAGTTTATATATAGTTGTGTGTGTGTGTGTCAGTCCCAAACTTCTAATTTATACCCCCCCAACTGGAATTTCTGATAAACAACCACTATAAGTAGGTCCCAAATTGCATGGGACAAAATTATTTATTATCTGAAATCCAAATTTAACTGCGTATCTTTTATCTGATAACCCTAATCTGGACTAGAATTGGAGTTCATCCCCTCGTGACTAAAATTTAAGTTCTGAGGACCATCACTTCATTTTGTTCATGATTGTGTAGTAGTCTTCTGAACCATGAGTGACACTTAAGTGGTCCGATGGTTGAGTGAACGAATGGGCAAGTTACTCTCAGGCTGTTTCTGTATTTATTAAAGCGGGAAAGAATACCTTCCTTAAAAAGTGAGATTCTGCATTTTTATTATATTGATATATTGACATATATTAAGCTGTCAGTATTTTATGCTTTTTGGGTCACTCCCATGCATTTGTGGGATTTTTATTTCTGTGACCAGGAGTCAAACCTGGGTCCTTAGCAGTGAAAGCATAAAGCCCTAACCATTAATAAGCCAGGTAATTCCCTCAGTATTTTAGAATTACACAGATTTAGACTTGGAAGTGACTCTGGTGAGTTTTTAGTTTTCATTCTCTTTACTATTGAAGAAATTAAGGCCACAGACATTATTTGCGAATATTCTCTCATCGTTGGCTGCATAACTGACTTTAAAATCTTGTTCCCTCTTCTCTGTATTAATGTTTCTTAAGAATTGTTTTCAAAATTTGATACTAATTTAGTATTCTAAGGAGAAATCTACCCATCTAGAAAAAGTTTCTGTATGTGTTCCAATTAGACTTTGCTATTTTTTGTTTTCTGACACACAGAAGTTGCAAAGTGTCTCTTTAGTCCTTTTAACTTAGGAACTGGAATCCAAAAGTGAAGTTCCTCTCTTTCTACCGGGCATGCTTTTCCTTTCTTGATCCTTAATCTGCCTGGCAAATAGGTTTCACTTTGTCTGTTAATTGTGATTGATAGGTGTATTGTTTGGAGGATTCTGAGATTTCGTTTGGCTTTAGAGAAGAGATGTAGATAGAGAAAGAGGTGGATTGAGTCTTTTTATCATGGTCACCAGAGGGTATTTGCTGACTGTAGCTTAGTAAACTTCCTGATTGGTTACTTCGTGGCCAGATACTTCCCGCATACTCCATAGTCATGAGAATCTCTGTCACCACCTCAAAAAAAAAAAAAAAAACCTCTCCTAAACATCTTTAATTGTGTACTGTTTCTGTTAAGAAACTTTTAGTGGCTCTCATTTCTAGCTGAATCAAATCCAGACTGTTAATGAAAAATATGTTAGTCAAGTCCCTCCACAGATTGAGGATACTGTATTCTTTAGAATAAATCAAGCTGTGTCAGTCTAGTTATCTTGTCCTCGTAAGCATAGGTTTTTGAAGGCTTAGCCCAGATTCTCTTCTGCATGGTGTTTCACCATATTTGCCCTAGGAAAATGGGATTCTTCCTGTGCCCCTTTAGCTTTTGACAAGTTTCGTTCCTGTGGTATTCAGTGTGTGGTGTCTTTTTATTATTATTATTATTTATTTGGCTGCATCAAGTCTTAGTTGTGGCACTTGTGCTCCAGAGTGTGTGGGCTCAGTATTTGTGGCTCGAAGGCTTCATAATGTTCCATGGCATTATGTTCCCCTACCAGACATAGAACCCGTGACCCTTGCATTTCAAGGCAGATTCTTAACGACTGGACCACCAGGAACATACCATATACAGTGTCTTGTATTTAAGTGCAGCAGCTCCTCCACTTGGCAGGCTTTCTCCTTAGGATGATCTCTGAAATAGAAGCAGAACTACACCACAGAGCAAAAGTGGGTTCATCCCACCAATAGAGGGCCTTTTTTTTTTTTTTCCATTTTGGGGAGGGGAATGGACTTATGGTCAGTGACCCTTGTCATTTTAAACTTCTCTGTGTTTATTGTGTTTGAGCTTAGTTTGTTGTTGTTGTTAAAGTTGTCATTTTCAAAGAGAACAGCAGCAGTAAGGATTGATAGCTCCAGTCAGAAGAAAGCACTTAATTATGACAGAAATGAGAAATTAAAAAAAATAAGTAGTAGGAAATGATAGCTTGGGATAAGACAAATTATTCTGAAGGGCAGAGAGCAGAAAGTACCATGCTTACTGAGTTAGTAATAATCAGCTAAAGTTAAAGAAAATTAGTGGATGAAATGGAAAAACTTGGAAGTGTGCAGGTAGTAGTGTTAATTTGGGAGAAGGCTAAAGTAGTTAAAATGCTATTGCTGAAATTTTTGTAGACCTCCAGTGATACAGGTTCACAGTTCATTGAATAAAGAGTCTAAGGCATCTCCAGTGATAACAGAAAAGATTATTAAGCGATTGTCTTTTGGGAAAAGATGCCAAATAGAATGTTCATTATTGGGTCTTTAAGTGTTTAAACTTCTTCCTGTCCATTTTGGACTTAGGATCACAGGGATATGCAGAAGAAATTTTTAAAATTTCATGTGGTTTAGCTTAAATTGCTAGACAGTTACTGTAGTAAATTTTATTTTAATTAGATAGACAGAAATATAATTTACAAACAATAAAGTTCACCCTTTTTAGTGTCGAGAGGAAAATGGCAACCCACTCCAGTATTCTTGCCTGGAGAATGCAATGGATGGAGGAGCCTGGTGGGCTACCTTCCATGGGGTCACAAAGAGTCGGACACGACTGACTGACTTAACACTTTTTAGTGTATAGTTCTTGAGTTTTGAAAAACATAGTCATAAAGCTACCACCACAATCATAGTATCAGCCCGTAAAGTTTTCCTTTTTTTCAGTCAGTCCCATTCCTCCAAACCTGGCAATCACTGATCTATTTCCTAACATTTTGAAAGTGAAAGTCATTCAGTCCTGTCCAACTCTTTGTTGGACAGGCCAGAAGACTGGAGTGTCTTTCCCTTCTGCAGGGGATCTTTCCAACCCAGGGATCGAGCCCAGGTCTCTCGCATTGCAGGTGGAGTCTTTACCAGCTGAGCCACAAAGTTTTGTCTTTATACAGCCTTTTGTGATTGCCTTCTCTCATGTAACAAAATACTTTGAGATTCATGTTACTGCATGTAACAGTTTCTTCCTTGTTGAGTAGTAGTCTGTTGTGTGCAGGTACAATGGTTGTTTATCAAATGATAGACTTCTAAATTGTTAGCAGTTTTTGGCTATTATGAATAAAGCTGCTGTGAATAGGTACAGGTTTTGTGTGGTCATAACAATTTTATTTCTCTTGATTACATAGAAATGGAATTGGTAAGTTGTATAGCAACTGTTTATTTAATTTTGAAAGTAATTGCAAAACTTCTAAGGTAACTGATTTTTTTTTAGGATTTGCATTTGTAAAGTTCATTTTTGGCTGTGCTGGGTCTTTATTGCCACACACATGTTTTCTTTAGTTGCAGCAAGGGGGCTACTCTCTAGTTACAGTGCATGGGCTTCTCATTGCAGTGACTTCTTGTTGCAGAGCACACGCTCTAGAGCATGGGCTCAGTAGTTGCGGTGCGCGGGCTTAGTTGCCCATGGCATGTGGCATTTTTCTGGACTAGGGATTGAACCAGTGTCCCTTTCATTGGCAGGTGAATTCTTAACCACTGGACCAACAGGATAGTCCAGTAACTGATTTCTAATTTCTTGGCAATGGTTGGTATTGTTGTTCAGTTGCTAAGTCATGTCTTGACTGTTTGTAACTCCATGGACTGTAGTGCGCCAGGCTCCTGAGTCCATGGAATTTCCCAGGCAAAAACTGAAGCCGGTTGCCATTTCCTTCTCTAGAGGGTCTTCCCGGTCAAGGGACTGAACCCAAGTCTCCTGCATTGGCAGGCAGATTCTTTACTACTGAGTCACCAGGGAAGCCTAACACTTGTTATGCTAGTTTTTAATTTCAGTTATTCTGGTGGCTATGTAGTGATATTTCATTGTGGTTTGACTCCATTTCCTTATGCCTAATGATACTGAACATCTTTTCATGTGCCATTTGTTTATTATCTTTGGTGACAAGAAACTGTTTGGGATCTAACTTCTTCTCCCTTGTAGGTTTAGAGCATCTTGAGGACAGGGACAAGTGCTTTGTACTACTATGTATACATAGTAAGTGGTAGATTATTTATTGATTCTGTGAACATTGGTTTCATTATTAAGCAGATGAATTTACCCTACCAAGGAAAAGTTGTCATCTCAAATGGAACATGGCATTTATTTATAGGCAAACCATAACTTTTTGAGTACCTTGTGTTTGCTTGATTCTGGGGAGTACAGTGATAAATAAGCCAGGTGCGGTCTCTCCCTTCCTGGAGCTTATATTCTATTATTAAGGGAAACAGGCCAGAAAGTTCAAACCTTTGATTCCCCGCAATATGTTTGAGTTGCTAACGCTTACTTAATATGCTTCTGCTGCTGCTAAGTCGCTTCAGTCATGTCCGACTCTGTGCGATCCCATAAATAGCAGCCCACCAGGCTCCCCTGTCCCTGGGATTCTCCAGGCAAGAACACTGGAGTAGGTATCTTATAAAATATTGGAAGGAAGTCTTTTAGATGAAGAGAAAAAAGGCTTATTGATTTTTCAGAAGATTGGACCTCTTACTAGCATTCTGGTATGTTGCTAAGGGTCTTATTCCTTTTAATGCTTTTGGGATAGCCACTGATGAGTAACAAATCACTATGTTTGAGAAGCCTCCTGGTCTAAGCTTATGAAAGCCGACTAGGGTCATAATTGAAAGGGAGAGGAAAATGAGAAATCCCATAAATAGCAGCCCACCGCTCCCCTGTCCCTGGGATTCTCCAGGCAAGAACACTGGAGTAGGTATCTTATAAAATATTGGAAGGAAGTCTTTTAGATGAAGAGAAAAAAGGCTTATTGATTTTTCAGAAGATTGGACCTCTTACTAGCATTCTGGTATGTTGCTAAGGGTCTTATTCCTTTTAATGCTTTTGGGATAGCCACTGATGAGTAACAAATCACTATGTTTGAGAAGCCTCCTGGTCTAAGCTTATGAAAGCTGACTAGGGTCATAATTGAAAGGGAGAGGAAAATGAGCTTCCTGTTCTGCTGGGGCATATACATACCTTTTACATATATATATATATATATATATATATATATATATACACTTTTTTTTCTCATTTGATTATCACACAATCCTATTAGATAATCTGTTGGGCCTTCCCATTTTACCTGTGAGGAAGCTAAGGCCCAGGGAAGCTAAGTGACCTGTTTTAACTTAGCTAGAAAGTGGCAGAGATGGAATAACTTACTATTGTTTATTTTAGGATCTCTGAAAAAGTATATGCAAGTGAGAATAGAAGAAAACTGGTAATGAATTTAAGGAATGTTACAATTAGTTTCTTATTTTAACTGACCAGGAATTGAGTCACTAGCTTCACTGAGTGAAGGAATGTACGTAAACAACCTCCTTGGGATGAAAAGTGGAAAAGAAAATGACGAATTTACATTTGTGACAGATAAGGAATTTAGTTATTCATAATTTGTAAATGTTACATAGGAAGTCTGTATATTTTTAACTCAGCCTAAAAGGTTAGAGAATAAATGAGAATTCCTATTTATTATAACGCTTTTTTCCCTCTGTAAAACATGTTAGAAAAAACTAGCATTTCTGAGCCAAATGGAAGCCATTTTTTCTGAAGGAAAAAGTCTATAGATATGTATATATGATGTGAAAACAGTTGTGGAGTGCTTTCTATTTATATAACGATAGTTAGCATTTATTTCGTGCCTATTAGGTTTCAGGAACCGTGCCAAGTGCATTACTTATATATCCTTTAATCCTTAAAACAGCCCAGCCTGTCATGTTGGTAGTGCCATATCCACTTTACAGATGAGGAAATAGTGGTTCAGACAAATTAAGAAACTTGTCCAGGGTCAAGGGCTAGGAAGTGATAAAGCTGAGATTCTAACCCTATAAGACTTCAGAGCTTTTGCTTTTAGTTAACTGTGCCCCACTGCTTCTAGTTCAGCTCTATGACAAAACAAAAGCAGATAAAAATCAATGAAGAAAGCAGTTTATTCATTATTAGCCATAAAATGGCTTCACTTAAGCATGCCTCAGTCCTAGCAGTTCTCTTAATAAATGAATCTGATAAGCTCAAGGTTTGTATTTTAAAATTTGAAAGCAGTGTTATAAATGGTGGTGCTTTCTGCATCTGCCTATTTTGTAATTGATAGTTGTTATCCATAATTAATTTGAAGTCAGTAGTACCGTACTATGTTGGAGGCATTTTTGACTTGAGCTAAGAATTCCAACACCACTTATGTTTCTGTAGGAGAATTATAGTGCTAGAACCATTTTCTCCACTCTGTCTTAGTCAGACTGGAGACTGCACAGCCCTGGGGCTAGAAGGACACACTGAGTGAAACTTAGGCAGCACATATTAGTCCTTCAAAAAGAAGGGATTGAATAGTTGAAGAAATGATTCCTCTGTTCCATGGCTTTTAGAGAAGTTTCTGGCTATGGTGCAGTTATTTCTGTGGGCCAAATAATCATTTTAGCTATCATATATTCGTATTGTAGCACATTAATTTTTCACACCTGTTTAACTTAGCCTGCATTTTGCTATTAGATTTAAACTCTATTTTTGTTGGGCCAACCATCTGTTCAGAAATCATCCTATTCCCAAGCCTGAGGTCCTCTTCACTCTCAAGACATAAATCTAACCCAGGGGTTGGCAGATGTCTTCTGTAAAAAGGCAAATAATAAATACTTTGGGCCTACAGGCCTCATACCATCTTTTTTGCATATCCTTTTTTTTTTAACCTTTTTAAATGTAAAAAACATTCTTAGCTCTGAGCCATGTAAAAACAGGCTACAGAACCGTGGACACTTGCCAATCCCATTTTATCTTTCTGTCATGTTTTTCATTAACTCTTCAGAACATGCTGTTGCTACTAAGTCGCTTCAGTCGTGTCCGACTCTGTGCGACCCCATAGACGGCAGCCCACCAGGCTCCCCTATCCCTGGGATTCTCCAGGCAAGAACATTGGAGTGGGTTGCCATTTCCTTCTCCAGTGTATGAAAGTGAAAAGTGAAAGGGAAGTCACTCAGTCGTGTCTGACTCTTCACGACCCCATGGACTGCAGCCTACCAGGCTCCTCCATCCATGTGATTTTCCTGGCAAGAGTATTGGAGTGGGGTGCCATTCTCCACTTTAGAACATGACCTCCATTTAAATCATCATGTTCTTTTCTCATTGCCCCTGCAGGTATCGAGCTCAGCCTCTACTCCTTGCCTGCTCTTCTATCACTATCTATCACTATTCTCCTTTTCCACATCCTTATACTTAGCCTCTAAGATCCAGTTCACATGTTTCATGAAACTAATTCTCATTTATTTTATCAACTCTGGCAGAACTTCGCTTGTCCTATATATATTAGCTTTCTTATTTGAAACCATGTTCCATGTTTTACCATAGTAGCTTGCTATAAACTATAAGAATGAAAAGATTCACATTTCTCCTGAGACTGTTTTCTGGTAAATGCCTAAAGTAACACTGTTTCTTTTTACGAGTCAATGTTCCTGCTCCTCCTCCAAATTTGAATTTAGAATTGGAAGCTTGCATTTGAGATCATCATGACTCATCCTCTTTGTTTTACACAGGAACAAGAATTTTAAATGGCTTGTCCAGAGTTGCACACTATTTGGCACCCTAGGTTTTTTCTTACTTAGTGACTTACAGCAGGTTATTTCTACTTGGGCTTGAGTTTCCTCTGTAAAATGGAAGTGATGAGAATTAAATGAATTACATGTGAAAAATACTTAAAGTCAATGCCTGGCATGTGGTAAGTGCTTAGTAACTTTTAGCTGTTACTATTAGTGTGTTTGGAAATCAGTAAAAACTACTTGAACAAGTTAATGCCGAAAACTGCTTGTTAATGGGTTTAGGGTAATACTATTAATGTAACAGTAGGAGAAGGCAGTGGCACCCCACTCCAGTACTCTTGCCTGGAAAATCCCATGGACGGAGGAGTCTGGTAGGCTGCAGTCCGTGAGGTCACTAAGGGTCGGACATAACTGAGTGACTACACTTTCACTTCTCACTTTCGTACGTTGGAGAAGGAAATGGCAACCCACTCTAGTGTTCTTGCCTGGAGAATCCCAGAGATGGGGGAGCCTGGTGGGCTGCTGTCTATGGGGTCTCACGGAGTCGGACATGACTGAAGCGACTTAGCAGCAGCACCAGCAGACACGGTTTAACATTTCATTGAGCTGGTATGCATACTGTTGATTACTTCACTAAACATTTGAAGCTATCATACTGGAATAGTTAAACAATGAATGAGCAGCTCTGTTTCCAGGTTACCTAGTGAGTGTAGCTGGGAATGGCAGGCATGTAGGGACTGTAAACTGGTAGCACTGAGAAGCGAGTGAATGACTGCTTTGGGTGTTCAGTTCAGTCACTCAGTCGTGTCCGACTCTTTGCGACCCCATGAACCGCAGCACACCAGGCCTTCCTGTCCATCACCAACTCCTGGAGCTCACTCAGACTCAGGTCCATCGAGTCGGTGATGCCATCCGACGATCTCATCCTCTGTTGTCCCCTTCTCCCACCTTCAATCTTTCCCAGCATCAGAGTCTTTTCCAGTGAGTCAGTTCTTTGCATCATATGGCCATAGTATTGGAGTTTCAGCTTCAGCATCAGTCCTTCCAGTGAACATTCAGGACTGATTTCCTTTAGGGTGGACTGGTTGTATCTCCTTGCTGTCCACTGGACTCTCAAGAGCCTTCTCCAAACACCACAGTTCAAAAGCATCATTTCTTCGGTGCTCATTTTCTTTATAGTCCAGCTCTTACATCCATACATGATTACTGGGTGAGTAGTGAAGAAAAAAACTCTAAAAAAGCAGTGAGAGTTGAGATGAATCTTGAGGAATGATAAGGAGTTTCCAATGAGGCCTTGGAAGAGAAAAGGAAGTTCTAGGCAGGGAAAAGTTTGTGCTTATCAACATGATTGTTGGCTGAAAAATTTGGTTCACAGTGTGGAAGAATTGGAGGAGATTAAGCATTAAGGCGGAGAAGGCAATGACACCCTACTCCAGTACTCTTGCCTGGAAAATCCCATGGATGGAGGAGCCTGGTAGGCTGCAGTCCATGGCGTTGGTAAGAGTCAGACACGACTGAGCGACTTCACTTTGACTTTTCACTTTCATGCATTGGAGAAGGAAATGGCAACCCACTCCAACATTCTTACCTGGAGAATCCCAGAGATGGGGGAGCCTGATGGGCTGCTGTCTGTGGGGTCGCAGAGAGTCAGACACAACTGAAGTGACTTAGCAGTAGCATCAAGTATTAAAGCACGGAGACAGATTTGAAAGTCTTTGTGGTTAGAGAAGAAATGAAGTGAGCTTGAAATAAGTGCTAATTAAATTTTTTTTAATGAGAATTTTTTAAAAGAAAATTTTAAGATGTATAAAAGGAACAATGTAAGACCCTACAGTTATCAGTGAATGGTTCATCTTGTTTCCCATTACTCCTCTCCCAGTTATCACTTGTCTTTTGAAGGGGATTAAAATTGTTCTGAGGCCCCAGGAAAGATAAATGACCAATGGGTAAAACCATTGAGAGAGAGACTTGAGTTCAGTATAAGGAAGCACTCCTGGTATACGTCAGAGGGAATGGATGCTTTGGAAAGTAGATAACACCTACTCCTGGAGAAGCTCAAAGAAAGGACTGCATTGTCCAGTATGGCAGCCACTATCTACAAATGGCTGTTAAAAAAGTTTTTTAGTGTGTCCTGCATTTTAAATTTAATTAATTTTTGGCCATACCAGACAGCATGCAGGATCTTAGTTCCCCAACCAGGGATCAAACTCATGCTCCCTGCAGTTGAAGTGCTGTGCAAAGTCTTAACCACTGGACTGCCAGTGTTATGTCCTGCTATTTATATTTAGAATTAAGTTAATTAAAATGTAAGAAAAATCAGCTCCTCAGTCACACTAGCTGTATTTCAGGTGCTCAGCTGCCACATGTGCTTAGTGGCTATTGGGCAGCATAGATACAGAAGTTTTTTTTTTTTTTTTTTAATTCATTATACAAAGTTCTGTTGGACAGCACTGAATTTGAACCCCCAGGATTCCATTTTATCCAAGGTATGTGTAACTTTTGGAGTATCTAGGCCATGTCTAATTGTGCATGGCTTTGTGGCCAAGCCTTCCTCTGAGTAAAACTAATATGAGGGAAATAATTGTGTTCAGTTCAGTTGCTCAGTCGTGTCCGACTCTTTGCGACCCCATGACCTGCAGCACTCCAGGTTGCCCTGTCTTATCACCAACTCCCAGAGTTCACCCAGACCCATGTCAATTGTGTTGGTGATGTCATCCAACCATCTCATCCTCCATCGTCCCCTTCTTCTACTCTCAATCTTTCCCGGCATCAGGGTCTTTTCAAATGAGTCAGCTCTCCGCATTAGGTGGCTGAAGTATTGGAGTTTCAGCTTCAGCATCAGTTCTTTCAATGAGTATTCAGGACTGATTTCCTTTAGGATGGACTGGTTGGATCTCCTTGCAGTCCAAGGGACTCTCAATAGTCTCCAACACCACAGTTCAAAACCATCAATTCTTTGGCACTCAGCTTTCTTTATAGTCCAACTCTCACCCATACATGACTACTGGAAAAACCATAGCCTTGACTAGATGGACCTTTGTTGGCAAAGTAATGTCTCTGATTTTTATGTATTTGTTTATTTTATCCCAGTCCCCCCGTCTCTGCTTTTTAATATGCTATCTAGGTTGGTCATAAGTTTACTTCCAAGGAGCAAACATCTTTTAATATCATGGCTGCAGTCACCATCTGCTGTGATTTTGGAGCCCAGAAAAATAACATACATGACTACTGGAAAAACCATAGCCTTGACTAGATGGACCTTTGTTGGCAAAGTAATGTCTCTGATTTTTATGTATTTGTTTATTTTATCCCAGTCCCCCCGTCTCTGCTTTTTAATATGCTATCTAGGTTGGTCATAAGTTTACTTCCAAGGAGCAAACATCTTTTAATATCATGGCTGCAGTCACCATCTGCTGTGATTTTGGAGCCCAGAAAAATAAAGTTTCTCACTCTTTCCACTGTTTCCCCATCTATTTGCCATCAAGTGATGGGACCAGATGCCATGGTCTTAGTTTTTTCAGTGTTGAGCTTTAAGCCAACATGTTCACTCTCTTTCACTTTTCATCAAGAGGCTCTTTAGTGCTCGCTTTCTGCCATAAGAATGGTGTCGTCTGCATATCTGAGGTTACTGATACTTCTCCTGGCAGTCTTGATTCCAGCTTGTGCTTCCTCCAGCCCAGCGTTTCTCGTGATGTACTCTGCATATAAGTTAAATAAGCAGGGTGAAAATATACAGCCTTGATGTACTCCTTTCCCTATTTGGAACCAGTCTGTTGTTCCATGTCTAGTTCTAACTGTTGCTTCCTGACCTGCATACACATTTCAAGAGGCAGGTCAGGTGGTCTGGTATTCCCATGCCTCTCAGAATTTTCCACAGTTTATTGTGATCCACACAGTCAAAGGCTTTGGCATAGTCAATAAAGCAGAAATAGATGTTTTTCTGGAACTCTCTTGCTTTTTCCATGATCCAGCAGATGTTGGCAATTTGATCTCTGGTTCCTCTGCCTTTTCTAAAACCAGCTTGAACATCAGGGAGTTCACGGTTCACGTATTGCTGAAGCCTGGCTTGGAGAACTTTGAGCATTACTTTACCAGCATGTGAGATGAATGCAATTGTGTGGTAGTTTGAGCATTCTTTGGCATTGCCTTTCTTTGGGATTGGAATGAAAACTGACCTTTTCCAGTCCTGTGGCCACTGCTGAGTTTTCCATTTGCTGCCATATTGAGTGCAGCACTTTCAAAGCATCATCTTTCATGATTTGAAATAGCTCCACTGGAATTCCATCACCTCCACTAGCAGATTAAGATGATACTAACACATGTGAAATATGGCACATAAAACTCTCTGCTATTTGGCCACCATGTAGATGAGAGAATCTAAAGACACCTGGAATCCCTCCCATGTGCAAAAAAAAAAAAAAGGTGTTACTAAGCCAAATAAAGTCTATCTCCAGTTTTTCAAAGGATTGTTCTAATCAGTCCTTTCAAAGGACTGATTTAATCTAGGGTGTTTCCAGAGAAGGCAATGGCACCCCACTCTAGTACTCTTACTTGGAAAATCCCATGGACGGAGGAGCCTGGTGGGCTGCAGTCCATGGGATCGTGAAGAGTCAGACATGACTGAGCAACTTCACTTTCACTATTCACTCTCATGCATTGGAGAAGGAAATGGCAACCCACTCCAGTGTTCTTGCCTGGAGAATTTCAGGGACAGAAGAGCCCGGTAGGCTGCCATCTCTCAGGTCTCACAGAGATGGACACGAGTGAAGCCACTTAGCAGCAGCAGCAGCAGGGTGTTTTAACCTCAAAAACATCCACATCAGGTCCACGAATTTCTCTGACTAGTTTAAGTGAGCACATCTTGTGTAAAGGCTTACAATGCTTACATTTGTTTTACAGGGCTTAGCATACTTACAGTGCATTAGACAGAGAACATATCATCTAATGGTGGTATGCCAGAGAGGATCTTAGAGGTCACCCCCAACAATCTTTATTTTTGCTAGTTTATTCATGTTTTATTGACGATTATATGCTCAGGCCTTGACTGTGTACTTCTACGGTGGGTACAGCTGCTCCTTCCAGTGCTGCTTCTTGGTCTTCAGGTTCTCTTCCTGCTTGTTGAAGCAGTGGTGCATGGCACAGATCCAGGGATTTATACTTCTTGTCCTGAGAGAATTTCCTGTGGTTCACTTTCTGAGTCTTGTTAACAACTGTGAGAACATGGGCGGTGGATTTGCTAGGAGACCCGGGTTCGATCCCTGAACTGGGAAGATCCCCTGGAGAAGGAAATGGCAACCCACTCCAGTATTCTTGCCTGGAGAATCCCCTGGACAGAGGAGCCTGGCGGGCTACAGGCCACGAGGTCGCAAAGAGTTGGGCACGACTGAGCGACTTCACACACTCACTCACTCACTCACTCAGGTCTTGGAGAGTTTGGAAGCTTCACCACCTATCGCTTTAGCGACGTGCCCCTCATACAGCGCCACCTTAAGGTCCTCCATTGTTTCAGCAGTTTCTCCTTGCTGCCAAGGTCTCAGGACCTTAATCTTAGCCATGGTTGTACAGGGGGCTGCAGATGACTTCTTGCAGGGAAAGAGCAACAGTCTCTTTACAAATAAGAAATAGATGCACAAAAAAGTCTGACTTGGGTACGTGATTCAGCTAGTTAATGACTGAGCTTCCCACCTCACTTTTCCACTTACCAGAGAATCCCAAATCTCAATCTGACTTTTGTCAGAAGCTAATGAACTCAATTTTTAAGCTTAAATTTGTTTGAAAAGGAAGCTTGACCCAAGGAGGAATAATTATAAAGTAATAAGCAGAACTTTAAGATAAGTGTGTATCTAGTAAGATACAAAATGTTGTTAATATACCCCCTAATATTTTCTTGTATGATGCCAGCAGTACTCATGCCACACTCTGGAGAGCACTCCACCAGACCTCAGTGTTTCTGATCTGGTGTTTACATGTTCAGATTACAAATACTCATGACATAAAGGTGGACAGCAAAAGCTAGCGGAACTTTTGGTAAAAGCACAAGAGAGGGAAGAGGGTTCAGGATGGGGAACACGTGTATACCTGTGGCGGATTCATGTTGATGTATGGCGAAACCAATACAATATTGTAAAATAAATTTAAAAAAAAAGAAAAAGAAAAAGCACAAGAGAATATTTGGATATCAGTCTTTGTTATCATATTTTACATGTTTTTCCACAGTCTTGCAATTTCAGGTCTCTCTTCAGGAACCATGTGTGTGTGCATGCATGCTAAGTCACTTCAGTATGTTCAGCTCTTTGTGACCCCATGAACTGCAGCCTGCCAGGCTCCTTTGTCCATGGGATTCTCTGGGCAAGAATAGTGGAATGGGTTGCCATGCCCTCCTTCAGGGAAGCTTCCCAGGGTTCAAACCCAAGTCTCTTATGTCTCCTGCATTGGCAGGTGGGTTCTTTATCACTAATGCCACCTATAAAGCCCATGGAGATACATCTGGGGAAGGGGGTTGCTGCCTTGGGTCTTAGTTGCAGCAGGGGGAGATCTTTGAGTGCAGGCTCTGGAGCACTTGAGCTTGGTTGCTCTGCAGATTGTGGGATCTTAGTTCCCCAAACAGGGATCAAACCTGTATCCCCTGCATTGCAGGGTAGATTTTTTAACCACTGGACCACTAGGGAAGTCCTCCCATAGGCTTTTCTAAAGTGATATAAAGACCATGCATGAAAAACCTGGTTTCTTAGTTTGTTGTTAACAGTCTTGTTTTACAATGAGTAACTGGGTAAATATCACTCTGAGAACAGAATCATGATCTTGCAGTCAGGCTGTATTATATTCCACAAGTATGTCAGAGAGGTAATTCCACGGATAAATAGAGATAATTCTTACATTTATTTCAACCTAGACGATTTAAAGCAGTCCAAGTTGTGTGCTTTTATCTTTTGAAAAAGACACTTAGAGAAGAGAATAGCATTAGAGTATGTAACCTAAGGGTTAAGAACACATTCAAATCTTCCTTGATTTTCACACTGATTAACTCCTGGCATGAAAAAAATATCAGGAATATTAAGAAAGTAGTGAATATTTTGACAAAATAGGAGTCTCAAATGCATATGATGGATATTAAGTCCATGTAACAGTTTTAATTTCTCCATAAACATACAGTTTCCACAACCTCAGTGGAAGAATTTATAGGTATCTAGAGAAAAGAATATCAAAGAAAATATTCCTTAGAAAATTATAATATTGTTTTTTTCTTAAACTAGGATTGGTAGACAAAAATGGGAGAATTCTTCTATAGTTAACAGATTTCTCA